>JAQGBW010001062.1:0-30027 GCA_034698625.1 Julus scanicus | reverse complement strand
CCCCTTACCCCCTGTCCATTTGGTGTCCATTTTAGCCAACACCTCCCCCTCCCTCATAGACGTATTTAATATTTTTTTTAAACGTAGGGTGTCCAGAAAATTTGTTGGAACTAACAAAGGCCCATCCTATAAATTTCCAAACATCCAATTCCACGACATTTTCCCAGATTTTTCTGATTAACGGAAATTTCCTGACCTCAAAGGGTCAACTTTACAGGTAATGATTTAAATCCATACGTAGACATGATTTAAATTTTATAGCTTATAGGATTTTTTCTTCTAGTAATTTAAATCTGAAGCCAAATATTTTTTTCATTTTTTGCACTTTTTTCCGTGTGTTTTTCGAAATCATCAAAGCGGGCCAACTTGTCTTTACCCACCAAAATTGAATAGAAAATGAGCATTTCAAGTTTGGCCGCCTACTAATATAATAAAAATATATACTTTTCCAGCACGTTTATGATTTTCTATGCAGATAAGGCAAGAGGTCGATGAACGTACATTACCGTCCAAGAATTCCCTAACTACCTGTCCATGCTACCATAAAAAGGCAATCTCCTTTTTTTTTACCATCGCAAATCTGATTCATGTGTGTGTAAGTTGTATCGTCCAAAACGAAAAAAAAATACGAGGCTTATCTCGTTATTGTCAACAAAATTTATATCGCTTAATACTCAAATGTTTAATGGTAACAACGAGTTAGGAAAATATATCAAATCTAATATACCTAAAAGTCTCGTAAATGGACAAAGATAGTAAGTACAAACAATGCAAGACCAAGATCAATTCTTGGGCACCTCTTAAAATGGGCATTACGTGACGTGGACATAGTATGACAAGACATATGAGGGGCGGTCAAAATGTGTTGCATATTCGTTTATTATCCGAAAACCAGATGTCGTAAAAATAAACTGAAATAGCCATTTTAATGAGCAGGAAATTTACTATTTTTCAATGTAGGACCAGAGTTTGTTGACACATTTATCCCAAAGTTTGATGAGATTGTTTATACCCCCCTCTCGTATAATTCGGAAGTTTCACATCATCGTCTGTTCGTCCATTTTGTTTTTTATTTATTGTTTCGAAATTCTGCATTAATTGTGGCACCATGTAGGGACCTAAAACCAAATTTCCTTCTCTTTAAAATGGCTATTTTAGTTTTTTTGTACGAATTCTGATTTTAGAATAATAATAAAAGAATATACAAGAGTTTTTGACCGTTGATAAGAAATTTTCTGAATAAGTGTTTTTTCAACTTGTGAAACAATTAAATTTCTGCTCAGTAATCATGAAATTTTGATAGTGCCAAGGTATAGTAAGTAAAGATTTGTTTATTCTCAAGTATTTTCCCCAATATATAACCAATTTTCTCACATTCCAAACCAATATGCTCATTCATTTATTATTTCGAAACACCTCTCCCTAAATGTTTATTTTTTATCTCTCCATTCAAGAGTCTAAGAAAGAATTCAAAATCTGAATTTCATAAGCCGGAACTCTTTGATTATTTTGTATTTAAATTTTATATGTTTTCCAGATGTAAATTTCGCTCCGGTATTTTTTTCAAAGATTTAATTAATCCATCTTCCATGCGGGTGACGAATGTTTGGACAATAGTAAGAAATGTAACCTATTCAACCCTTTTGAGTAGTTCCTTTTAGTTGAACAACCACTTCCTGATAAATATAGCTCATTCACTATACACATTAGTCACAAAATAAAACTCCTTTTTATATTATCCGAATTTGGTCTTTTTTATTTATTTTTTTTTTGTGGAAAATTTTTCAAAAACTTGGGAGGAGAAAAAAATAACCAGTTTTACCATGAGGATTACTAACTAATGGTATTCCCAAAAAAATAGGTGGCGCTCATGTTTCTAACAAAAATATGTTGTATAAGCGAACATGTTGCACCCATTTTAATTTTCATTTTTTATATTTAATTTAAATGCGGCCATTTTAATGCGTATTGTGATCATGTTAATGTTATGAATCACCACTCGTTTTGTTTTTTTAATTTATACCAAACATGAAAAGCAGTAAAACAAATGTTGGCAACCCGATATATATATAATCCGGAAAAAAATATACAAGATAAAACATGCGACGACATAAAACGTTTAGAAAGGCTATGTGGGTGTGGTAGCTTACCTTAAATGACCTTTATAAACTGACCATGCGGTTAATTGATGCCATTACGTGTGCCCATACCTTTAAAAATAATAAAAAAAGGATTTAAGTCAAATGAATAAAATTATCATTTTAATAACAATAACAAGTAGTAAAAGTCCACCATAGGAAGTAAACTCAAAACACTAAGGGGGATCTTTAGCCTCAAAACCGGAAATAGTTGTCTTCGATGTAATGCCAATGAAGAAATAGATTTCAGACAAAATATAAAGCAAACTATTTTGCTTTTCGGCTAAGATTCCCCTTAATGCCGGATTCACACACAACCTACTCAACAGAGGACTGACTTTGTGACGTCAGCAACTAGGCAGTGGAGATTAGGTTGAACACGAGAGTGCGCATGCTCACACCCTAACCTATATGTTAGCAGACGATATTCGGTTGCGTGTAAATCTGGCAGTCGATGACTAAACAATATACCCCTGAGTTATACAATCAAAACAATCTAAGATCGTTCTTGATTGTGGTAAGCATTTAAATGACAAAATGTACATGGATTGTTGGTTCGTTGGTTGAGTGGAGTTTTGAAACTCAAAAGTTATAAGACCAGAGAGGGCTCAAGTCGATAACAGACAAAATAACTTAACGCCAAAGACCAGAGGTCGACAGGCTAGATCCCATATCAAGAGGCCCATGACCATTTCAAGATGGCTGGCCAAGAAGACATGGGCAGTAAAGGAGAGGGTGAAAACTAATGTCTTAATTTAAGACTCTTACTTGTAGACGAAATCAAAACATTTTACACATCTTTTAATAAGACACTTTAAGCGTCCTTTTTTAAAATGAGAAACTTTTTGTGTCTTATTTTAAAAATAGGATACTTTGTGTGTCTTAAAAAGACGCGTAAAAAGTCTACACTAAATTTGTATGACACAATGTATGTACTCTTCGTACACTAAAAGCCTACAATAAATGACACGAAAAAGTCTTAAATTAAAACTTTTGTTTTTACAGTGCATAAAGGACTTGATGGTTGGTTGGTTGGTTGGTTGGTTGGTTAGGATTTAAGGGCCCCAAAGGCACATAAGGCAAAACAGGCCCTCGAAGAAATCCTACATGCCAAACTTTGACAACTTTGAGCGGTGGATCACTCTGTTCTTGGGTCGATGAAGAATGCCTTAAGTCATCCCTTAATGGAGGCTCAGTCAAATTATAACAGGATAGAAAATAAAAAACAAAGAGGGGTTACAGGCAACAGGAAAAGATGGGTTGCAGGTAACAGGAAAAGAGCAGGACCCTCCTGGAAAAGGAAAAACAGGACACGGCATAGGGATAGAAAGTGGAGAACACAAGAAAAGGAAATATATCTAGTCTCTCTTAAGATTGAAGAGAGATGCAATTGCACAAAGGGCTCGAATACAAGTTACATTGATTATGAAAAACAAGGACTTGAATATTACAAAGACCCGGTAACACCATGACAACGATTCTACGTTTTGATTAGATGCTATGACGACACCCCTCCTTACAACTGTTTTGATATCATCAAGCCACCTCCAAACATTTAAGAGATAATAAAAAATAAAAAATAAAATGACGTCACTGGGGAATTTCCTAACTTATTTTCATGATGTCACTAAAAACTGTCCAACCAATCCGCGTGTGGGGTGCAATAATTCATGAGAAACGCCCAGAAGGCACTAGTTTATGGTCAATATAGTTAGGAATTTTCATAAGCTTCCTTCCTAAAAAGACCAATAAAACATTACAGGTTTGTAATGACCTGACCCGCCATATTTTGGGGGCTGACCAGGGCTTGGTGCCAAATCCCAAAGTATAACCCCTATCCAAAAATATTCCCTAATCCACGGCTGGTATTTTCTACTTATTAAGACCCTATTATGGTGAAAGTGCAATATAAAACAAGCGGGTAATTGCCGCTTGATGTGGCGTGTTAAATTTAAACCCGTGTCAAGTCCTATTATAAATTCAAGGCTGTAAAATTTTTTGAAATGAAATAATAACGCACTAATAGCTCAGTTATAAAACAAGCACAGCCGCAGACATCATCTCCGGTTACTCAGTTTTTTATTATTATTTTCAGCTTAAACGAGTTATATAAAAGCATTTTAGAAGGGTCAAAACAGAAAAAAACAAAATAGGGCAATTATAACTACTCAGATTAACGATATATGTCTGAATGACATAATACAGTATGTTGTTGCAGACTTGCCCAACAGACTTGGGCAAATTGTACTCATGAGTAAGAGTGCTGATTAAGACTTACAAGTATATTTCTATTCATACTCGATTATGTACAATGGTACTCATAATTTCAGATTACATTAAAACTCGAGGACATTTGCAATCACCTTTTTGTGAGTACACTTTTGTAATCGAGTGCATTGTACTCTTACGTTTTGAGTACATTTGCATTCGAGTACTTTGGGCCATTTGGTATTCAATTACTCTTTGTACTCGATACTCTATTACTCTTTGTACACAGTACTACATTACTCTTTTACTCGTTACTCAGATTCATTCAATATATTCAATTACTGCCCAAGAACCTGTCTAAATGCATCCTGTGTAAATGCATAAAATGTCCCTGCCCCGATTTGGTTACTCTTTGTACTCAGTACTCTTTTACTCGTTACTCAGATTCATTAAATATATTCAATTACTACCCAAGAACCTGTCTAACTGCATCCTGCGTAAATGAATAACCTCTCTAAATGCATTAAATGTGCCGATCCCGATTTGGTTACTCTTTGTACTCAGTACTCTATAACTCATTACTCAAATTCATTCAATATACTAAATTACTGCCCAAGAACATGTCAGAACCTGTGGAAATGCATCCTTTGTAAATGAATAACCCCTCTAAATGCATAAAATTTGCCGATCCATTACTCGATACTCAAATTCATTCAATATACTCAATTACTGCCCAGGAACCTGTCTTAGAACCTGTCTAAATTCATCCTATGTAAATGCATAAAATTTGCCAGTCAGGATTTGGTTACTCTTTGTACTCGGTACTCAATTACTCGTTACTCAAATTCATTAAATGTACTCAATTACTGCCCAACACTGCTTTCTAGCACCACTAACTATTTCAAAATCTTATTGCCATCTAAATTAAAATTGCTAAAATTTAATAAGAGGATTGAAAATTCGTGTTATAGGATAGATTTATAAGTTTATCGATGCAAACTGCAATTAATGACAAAATAGCATGATTTTTTATCAAATTTTCCCACGCCTCCAAATCGATTTGACCCTCCAAATGGCCACACAAGAGATTCGCGTTTTATTTATTTTTTTATATTTGCGTTCAAATTAAAGGCGGTTAGGATTTCATGCGGGCAAGAAATTAAAACGCGCAAAATAATCTCCATGATAATATGAATTTACGTGACGACAAAGGAGAATTGGTCACATGCCACCACCTCATTAAATATGAGTCCTGCGCTTAGCCCTAATGCGAACAGTCAGATTTGCGTGCAATGAAGGGGTATAAAACTGTAGGAGAATTGCGTGTGGAAACTGGATCTACGCCAGGTATAGGCCTACACCTATAGGGAGGGGTCATCTATTTGATACCTAAGGTCATATATAGGTGTATGAGCAGACACTGATCTAGAATCCCCAACCCACCCTAAGCACGTACTTTCCCATCGGCCATATAAACGGAACGCCATTAAGAGGATATGAAAATCACGTGGGTATCATAAACAACGATTAATAATCGCAGCAAAATTAGAGAGCATTTAAGTGAACAGGAAATGACGCGAATAGAAAGCAAAATTAAGTCTAATGGGGTTAAAGTGGCTCCAATGGCTCATCCCTATTGCGAGCTTTCAATTAAAGCGAGTGATTCTCAATCGAAAGGGATGTGCTCCTAATAAGGATCTTCAGGAGAGAATGAGACAGGAAAAAAAAATATAAAATAAAAGGGTGGTGGATATATAATATATCGCAGCATCTTGGATCAACTCACATCCATGACACGCGTGGAGAAAAACAACAATAATAATAAAAAAATGACACGAGGAGTTCATCGTCAGGGGGTTACATAGACGCGCTGCCATAATAATAAGTCGCTAAATGACTAGATTGCCTATTTATAGTTTATAACCATGTCACAATAACGAGTCTGGACCATGATTTCGTTTAGTAATTGATGAAACGCAAAAACTCAGGATGTGGGCATACAAACGAGGCCGGTTATATATTTGTAAAACTTATCCCTCATCCGATGTTAAAACCAGGGTTGTGGCCAATAGACTTAATCACAAACTAAGGATTAATTCACTAATCATCGCTTCTTTAAAGAAAATTACTACTTTGAAGGATGCACTTCGAAGACACCCGTGTATGTAATGATGACACCCTGTATAGCAGTGTTGCTATACGGAGAAGTCCAATTATCAGAAACAGTCTTTAAACTTCTGTTTATGGTGTCCATTTCCCATTTTAAAACTCAATTAAACAGAAAATCTCAAAAACGGAAAATACCATCATTACAGGTCTAATTAATGCAAAATTACTTTGTGCGCACACTGTACGAATCACTAATAGTGATCCCATATACATTAGGATCATGATACTGGCAGTCGATTCAATATTTATGTTTTTAATTTAGTGAACATAAAAATTCAAGAAGTTCACTACATGCCATCAACAAACACTTGGAAGCAGACATAGTACAGTATAAATGCATTACAGTCGTGACATCTGCAGAATAGCATTTATGGCTTTTTACCATGCAAATTAAAAGGACTACATAGCATTCTGAGTGGTTTCTTGACATAAAACCTGACAGGCAATTTAAAAAGTCGCATTTCGTAATAAAAGTGTCTAATCTACATGTATCTCAACACGCTGAAAGTACGTTGTCCTTGTACGTTGACTGCTCTCTGTAAGCATTATTTGTGCAAAACACGCCAATTTAAGGTAGTTTTTACAGGAGGAATTTTTAAAAGGCACAAACTATCATTAAAACACGAATCTTTCCTACAGATAAATTTGGTTTCTAGAACCAAACTGGGAATAAAATAACACCAACTAACCATGGATACAAATCTACGCCTATGTTCCAGTAAAACTACATCAACTTATCTCTATAACTATCTGCAAATTGCCACGCAGACAGAAAAAAAAAAAAAAACGATAAGATAAAAATGACGAACTGGGAAAACTTACGGGTTTGAAAATAATCCAGCATGGGACTAGAGATTTTTAATCATTTATTGACGGTTGAACTATGCGAAATTATCTTTAATTTCCATTAACTGTTTAGAATCGTTGGATTTGGAACACGTGCACGCGCTATGAAGATGGAATGCACGTGCATATGCAAAACGTGCTGTAAAGAACGTACAGTTCTTCCGATTTATACGAAATTTGTTTTTCAAATTCAAATCACTCCCTAAAATTCATCAGTTGAATAATTCAGTATTCCCCATATCTCCTTCGTGGTAACAATACCTGCTAATTGAGTAGTAGTAACTGGTACAAAATTCGTCAATTTGGTTTATGTGAGGGTTGTCACCACAACCAATATTCATATGGAATTCCATCTTAAACTGTTCGATTTGGAACGCCTCCACGCGCGTCATGTGCATGCCATGCACGTGCCATGAAGATGGAGCACGAGCTTTGAAGATCACGTGCTATTAAGAACGTGCAATCTTTCTGATTTTGATTTAGAATTTGTTTTTCAAATTCAAATTTGAATTCAGTTTTCTCGTTTTTTGTTCTACCAATTTAATGGGAAATTAAACATTTCATTTGTATAAATTTCAATGTTATTTATATGAAGTTTTTATATGAAGTTTCGGATGAAGTCAACCATTTTGCCAGTTGATGCGCAAAAGAATGATTCATACGACTTTTAATTGGTACTTAGATTAGACACGAAATGCAAAATGGCGCCTTGTAAATATTAATGACAACAATTATCCCAATATTTTTTTTTCTTCGTATTTAAAATGATAAGCAAATTGAAAGATTAGCGAGTCAGGGCTTAGGAGATCGAGTGGTGATGAACGGGGATTCTGACAGATTTCTTGTCAGACATTCTCTGGAGCTAAAATCCAATTAATCCGCTTGTAATCTCGTTTAAATTATGCCTGTGCATGTGGGTAGTACTTCATACGAGGTTTTTGGCGGATATGCTTCACGCATCAATCAGCATTATGCAAATGAACATTTTTTCCAAAACAAAAATAATGCTGATAAAAAAAAATGCACGCAACAGGTAGTACGAACAAGTAATTCAAACTTGACACTACCAGGACTAAAAACTCAATATAATCAGCGTGCATAAAAGTCAATTATGCACTCAAAAAATATAGTGAATTTAAGCAAAGCTTTTCATAAGCTTGACTTGTTACAAGAACCCCAGTTTAACACCACCTTGTTATAGGAAATCTGCTATAGAAAATCAAGGCGATGGAGAGTTGCATGTTATTCACAATAGATGGCGCTATCACTTAATGGAGTATCCATTGATAAAGTCCAGCAAAAAGCAGATGCTGGATTTTACACAAATTTCAGAAAACTAAATGGAAATCTAATAGAATTTGCATGGAGCTAGAAACTTTAAAACATTTTCTTTGGTTTGTATGTATGTTCATGTATTTATGGCAATAATTGAATATGATTTGGAATGTTTTGACCAAATGTTTGTCTAAATGTATACGCTTGGGACCGGTGAAAAACATGACTTTACACAAGTTATGCTTTTAGACAGGTTCATCAGGTTCAACTATATAAAGCTAAGTATCCACCAAACGAAACATAAACATTAAACATACACTAAAACAATGTTTTCAGCATGTTTTTCCAAACATGTGTGTCAAAAAAGACAAAAAAAAAAAAACCGAGTGTACGCACCTATGACACATTTCGAGAAACAAGGCATATTTCAAAATGAAAACCCCATGGTTCAATTCTCTACGTCATCAACTACGTCACGAAACATTTGAGAAACATTTTTTCTTTTGATCCGGACCACCTTTCGAGCGATCGCAACAAAACATCGAGAAACATCGAAATGTGGGGAAAAAACGGAGGTTTTCCACACATGTTGACAAACACTTCCGTACACATCAATGTTTGTATGTTTATGTGTGTGTGTGTATGTTTATGTTTCTCTAATGTTTCGTTACCTTAAGAACGCGGAGCTCATTAAAACCCATTATCACAGATCTCTTCAATCTCCCTAGTTTTTTTTTGTGTGGTTCTTCAATGAAATGTTTTTCTGCCTGTTTTTGTTTCCTCGTCCTGCAGGGGGCGCCAACAAGAGCATGGTGGGCCATCTGTTGATAGCATTTAGGCAACATGTTGCCAACACTGACTCAACATGCGCCAAGAACTAGTTGATGGCCGAGATTGGCCACGATAACAAGACGAAGAAAATGCTGTTGCTCGTTGATATGCTAATTAACAAGTGCATGGTGGGTCTGAGGTGCCGCTTTTCAACTTTTTTTTTTATCATTTCGTTTTATATAATGTATAAGCAGGACTCCACAAATGAAAAGCTCCGACTTATCAGTTATTAACACGTCAAAGTGCAAGGGTATCAGGTAAAACGCTCTTTTCAGGTGAGGTCTACGGCAGGCGTGGTGCCACCGCGGTATACAATTTTGGTAACAGGAAGTGGTAGGAGGGCGCACGTGCAAAACGAAAAAAAAAAAAAAAACTAGCGATAAAGAGAGATTTAGGGGGTCCAATGGACTCACCGGGCGGTTGTCTTCTCCGAAAAAACCCTTAAAACAGAGAGGAATATCGTGAAACAACTCTCAGGTTGGAGAAGTCGCCCAACGCTGAAAACACGGGGTGCCATGACGTGCACATTGACCACAACAACGAGTCAAAAATTTCAAAAGTATCTATTAAAATTCCGAAGTAATTCTTAACTTATATAATTCTAGAGTCATAAAACGCATTGGGGAGACAATATACTTTTCAAAACTGGCAGTGAAAGATTTTTTAGGGTGAGATTCTGAAATTTCACAACTTTTCTCGTATTATGGATCATCCATAAATGGAGGGGGGCATTCAAAAAGGACTTCCCCAAAATTCCTTTAACAATTTATAACACTCCTCCTCCCTGGCCTACATGGTGTCCATTTTAGCCCAGACCCTGCCCCAGGTCCATGTGGTGTCCATTTTAGTCCAGACATCTCCTCCCTCTCCCAAGTTTAACATGGTGCCCATCCTATTTTAGCCCAGACATCCCCCTCTCCCAAGTCCACATGGTGTCCATTTTAGCCCAGACATCTCCCCTCTCCCAGGTCCACATGGTGTCTATTTTAACCCAGACCCCTCCTCCCATGTCCACATGGTGCCCATTTTAGCCCAGACCTTCCCCCTCTCCCAGGTCCATATGGTGTCTATTGTAGCCCAGACATCTCCCCTCTCTCCTAGGTCCATATGGTGTCTATTGTAGCCCAAACATCCCCCCTCTCTTCCAGATCCACATGGTGTCCATTTTGGCCCAGACATCTCTCCCTCTCCCAAGACCACATGGCGTCTATTTTAACCCAGACATCTCCCTCCTCTCCTAGGTCCACATGGTGTCTATTGTAGCCCAGACATCTCCCCCCTCCTCTCCTAGGTCCACATGGTGTCTATTTTAGCCCAGACATCTCCCCCTCTCCCAGATCCACGTGATGTCTATTTTAGCCCAGACATCTTTGATTACTCCCCACCTTCCTTTCTTTCAGGTCCACATAGAGCCCATTTTCGCCCATACAGTTCCTCCCTCCCTCTCCCAGGTCCAAGTGGTGTCTATTTTAGCCCAGACATCTCCCTCCCTCTCCCCGTTCCACATGGTATCCATCCCATTTTAGCCCAGACATCCCCCTCTCCCAGGTCTACATGGTGTCTATTTTTGCCCAGACATCTCCCCACCTCATCTCCCAGGTCCACATGGTGCCCATTTTAACCCAGACATCTCCCCTCTCTCCCAGGTCCACGTGGTGTCTATTTTAGCCCAGACATCTCCCCCCCCCTCTCTCTCAGGTCCACATGGTGCCCATCCCATTTTAGCCCAGACATTCCCTTTCCCAGGTCCACGTGGTGTCTATTTTAGCCCAGACATCTCCCTCCTCTCCCAGGTCCACATGGTGCCCATTTTAACCAAGACTTTCCCCACCAGGTTTCACCACAGTCAATAACTTTATCAAAAGTTAAATTTTCAGTAGATTAGGGACATCCATTGTAAAATAAAATAATCTCGTATTAGTTCAGCTTTGTGTTATTTTGAAACCGAAAAAGTAAAGAGTATTAGCAAAAGTAATTAGAGATTTAAATATGTCGTCCATGGCTACCCAAATTTCATATTTATTGCGCTCGTAATCATTAGGGTTTTGAGGTTAAGCATTATATTTTATCTTGGGCAGCTTAAAACTATCTCGTTTACAATATCGCCGACGGATTCACTTATTTACTGTAGTATTAAGAAACATGGTGTATAAACACAGGTGGGATGTCGAGGTGCAATTTCAAATACACGTGTGACATTTCGAAACTGCTGATAAGACGAAATCTTCGCTCAAAATTAACAGCATCTAATAACTTTTCCTGTTTTTAATCAAACATTAAAATACTTGGAAACGTAAGCTATCTTTACAATTGATATCGTACTCTAAACCTGATTGCGATAAACTTAAATGTTAACAGAAAATATGTGCGGCTTGTATCCAATAATTCTACTACAATTTATAATTTATAAATCATTATATTATAATAGCATTTAATTTTAGACAACATTCCTCGTGGTGTCAGATTATACTAAGCTACGGAAGATTGCCTGGGAAATCAACTTATAGGATTAAAAAAACTCTTTGACTCATAACTAAAATATAAAATTTAATAACAACAATAAAAAATGCTTAATTTTAATTTCAGCAATTTAGGATATTACGAAATATCCTACTCATACCACAACAGTGGAAACTAGGTCTACGAACAAATGGTGTTCGTAGACCGATTTGTTCGCAGACAGACGTTCATTTCACTAAAACTACTCTGTATTTGGCCCTAATTAACAAACTGCCTTCCATCAAATTTTTTACCTCGAGTTACTTTGTCAACACCCAGTACAAGACGTTTTTTAATCCTGGATTAAATTAAGTACACTATCGAAAGGTTGTCCTGTTCTTCTACTAAAATTAGGTTGTTAATATTTATGCTAAAATTCAATATTTAAAGTGGATGCTATGGAAACTAACGCTGTTAAGTTTGAGCTCCCGTTGCACAGGGCAGCAATTTTTTTTTTTTTTTTTTGTGCGTCTAACGTAAATAATTTTTTTTTATAACGCTAGAGACGAATTTAATTTGAGAAAAGTAGCAAGTTAAACAAAACTCCCCGCACCACTTTTTTAATTAATAAAGCACACAGGCTAGAGGCATTAATATGTGCCTTTGAATCCATAACGTGGGTGAGAGAGATTAAAAATGCACAAAAAAGCTGCTTAAAAAAAGCCCATCTCGCTCCATAAGAATTACATTTATAATTTTGAGCATTGATTAATATAATGGGCAGAATCAACTGTAACAATGAATAAAAAAGTGAATATAAAATAATCTTATTAATTAATTTCTCCTACCCTGAATTACACGCTTTAGCGTTGAAAAAAAAACCTCATTTTGAAACCTAAGTGAATGCATTCACCAGACATGTACCTTACATAATAATTTTCTGTCTATGACAATTCATTTCGTCTTTTTTTCTCTTATCCTCTACTAATTAAATCCATGTAAAGTACCCATTAATAAAATGAGTACAAAATCCATAGAGAGTCTGGAGAGTGGGTTTTAACTAAAGAAATGCAGCTCCCATTAAAATCTTGATAACTTAAAACTACATATAAAAAAACCTCACTCATTCTTTAATAATAATAGATATTTTGAAAGAATTTTCGCGGCATAATGAAAGAATAAAAATAATTTCCTCTGTATAAAAACAAAAAAAAATATTACTGTAACTTCTTGTTTCTTTCCTATATAATATGGGAATAAAATTTATTGACTACGAATACTGTGGTTGGAGCATAAAAAACCAAACAAGTGCATTCAAATTTTGCCACAGTATATCACAAATCTTTCATGAATTACAGTGGAAACTCGGTTTACGAACAAATTGTCTATGAACACCACGTTGTTTTTTTTGCTCATTCTTAACAAACAACACTTAATTAATCCGACAATTTCCATTCTGTATTATTTACACATAAAGCCATAACATGTTTTACAAAAAAATTCTATAGGATAAAGACCGCATTATTTGGATTTACATTAATTGCAATGGGGAAAAATTGATTTGGATCACGAACTTTTCGATTCACGAATAGGGCCAAAGAACGGATCGTAAACAGAGGTTCCCCTATATTTCAAAAATTCAACATTATAGAGAAAATTTTAGCAACATATACGTTTTTAATTTTAGCAACATACATAGTCAAAGCTGGTTTTTTCCAGCTTATAAAGTTAAAATGTCAAATTCAAATTCCAGTTTTTCGATATCGATATAAAATATTGCTAAATGCACATTTAGACACTCAGTATTTTGTACTTTTAAAGTATATTTAACTGCCAAACACGCCTATCTTCAAAAATTGTTTTCTAAATCTATTGTCGTATTTTCTTAATGATCGTACATATTAAAAAGCGTGAATTTGAATGCTTTTGCAGTTGTATATACACATAGCAGGCAGTCTTCTGTTGCATTTGACCATTTTGAGATTATAATCCCATAACCATTATTTCCCTTAAGATAACAACAGCAGCAGTCCATTTCATCCCCAGTTCATAATCTCGACCAATCATCGACCAATCTGATTTCTTTCGTCGTGGATGGAGTCAAAATATTTTTCTAAAACTTACTTTGGCAATACAACAATTAGTTTTGGCAAAAAAAGCAACATTCCTCAGGTGTTAGCGTAAAAAGGTGAATCGAAATGGAGTTTAAGTTGTAACTCGCAAATTCTTATCTGAGAGTTCATTTGTGGTGAGCCACACAACACCTTATCGCTCCTCACGACTTACAACTAAGTACAAATGTAAAATTCTCCCATTAAAAACTGCTGCTTTCTTTCTTAACCCCCCTTTTCTTCCTCCCTTCCTCCCACCCCCCGAAATAAAATAAAAAATCACCATCACGTTGTCACGCAAAATGCTTTGTAACATCATCAGAAACAACAATGAACACTGTTCAAAATAAATAGTGCTCGTTAAAATTCAATAATAAAACAAGGGGTATTCAATCTTTTTTTTTCATCCAACAGACGATTAAGAGATGATAAATTTTCCACCATTATCAAACAATTCTTTGCATAAAAAAACGAATATATATATTAAGAATAACTTTATTTGAAATGTAGCTAAGGTAAGTTCAAAGTCCGTTGTACAGTTTAGAAACCTAATAGAGATTACTAAATAGAGCATCTTCCAGTTTAGCTATTAAAGCACTCCGATTTGAAATAACAATGTTTAATGGTTTTATACAACAATGCATTCAGATTCAAATGCTTTTTTTGCATTTTATTTCAGTATCAAAACTTTGCTTTGTATCTTTTAAACCATTTGAAAAAGCAAAAGCATTTGTTATTGAATATTGAAAAATTTCATCGATGAGTAAGAGCAATTTTCTCAAATATCAATAACAGCCATCTGCGAGTACGAGATGCGGTCAAAAAGTCTTGTATATTCGTTTATTATTCAAAAACCAGATGTCGTACAAAAAAACTGAAATAGCCATTTTAAAGAGCACGAAATTATGTTTTGAAGCCACTACATAGTGTCACAATTAATTCAGAATTTCAAACAAACTATCAAAAACAAAATGGCACCTCACTCGAAAGCGTTATCGCTAGAAAAACAACGAAGTGTTATTCGTTTTTCAGTGTTGAAAGACATGAAACCAAGTGAAATTTATAGTGAAATGTTAGGAGTTGATGGTGACGAATGTGTTTCACGAAGTACGGTACAGAGGTGGTGTTTAAAGTTTAAGAAAGGACGCAAAACTGTAACTGACAAAAAGAGAAGTCCCCATTCTGCCCATGCCACCGCCCACAAATTTAACATGTTTAGGTGGGGAAACATCGAAACATCCGCCATACTGCCCCATGACCTTTGACCGAGTGACGTCCATCTCTTTGGTCCACTAAAGGAACACTGGAGTGGTCAAAAATTCCAAACAGACGATGTGAAACTTGTGGTTCTGCAATATATGCATAGCCAACATAACTTATTTTACGAGAGGGGTATAAACAATCTCATCAAATGTTGGGATAAATGTGTCCACAAACTCAGGTCCTAAATTGACAAATAGCAAATTTCCAGCTCATTAAAATGGCTATTTCAGTTTTTTTGCACGACATGTGGTTTTCGAATAATAAACTAATATGCAACACATTTTGACCGCCCCTCGTACTACCCGCCGTGTTTTTTCTTCAATTGCCCAACTTCCAGTCCACTAGAGAAAGCTCTGTCCATTAATGCTTTTATTCTTTCCGAGTATTATCATCAGAATTTTAATAGCAATTCGAGCGCTTTCTGCCAATAGCAAGCTACCCAATTAAGCTGAATTTTTCGCAAAATGGACACAAGCAGCTAGTACCATTCACCAAAACCTTCTTGCTTTCCAATACTCAATTATTGAGTTTCGAAACGTGCAACCTTTCAGCAATAAGCCAAAACCCTGGCCCGCATCACAAAATATCTTAAAAACGAGGGTTAATGTCTTATGGTCTTTCTCGCCAGATATTTTTTTAATTTTCGTGATGTGATGACTGAGATTAGTGATGACATGAAAGCGAATTGACAAGCAAGAAAGAATTTTGAAAGATTAAAACGTTGCTCCCCACCAATTATCCCATACACAGGTAGTTCAGGTACGATTTCTTATATATTATATATAAAAAAAGACGAGACCTCACAATAACAAAAGAAACAACAAAATCATTTAAGAAATTGCGTGGACGTTTATCTTGATCAACATCAAAAAAGTTTTCAATTGGTGATGACACGCAACTCAGGATTGACACCGAGATCTCGAAAGTTGGCCAATCAGATAAAAATAATAAGGACTCAACTTAAAAACAAAGTTTAAGCATAAACCACCAAAAAAAATGGTAAATCACAGATTGTCGAAGTTTAAATTTAAGACCTGTAATCAAGCATTGTTATGGAATCTTCAGATTCAAATTATTGTTGAACCATTAAGGTCAGCAAAGGTAGCGTAAAATAATTTGTGCAAAGAACTTGAGATATACCACAGATGCTCAAGCCACATGAGTTTGAGATCGAGCTGCGTCTCAAGTTACAGATGCATACCACAGTTGCACAAAAAATTGCCAAGACAAGCTCAAGACAGCCAAATGTGAGACAGAGCTCAAGCTTGGTTAGGAGGTACTTTGAGACCAACTAACCCACGTACCACAGTTACTCAAATCGCATGAGCTTGAGACTGAGCTGCGTCTTAAGTTCTAGATGCATACCACAGCTGCACAGGAAACTTTCCAAGACGAGCTCAAAACAGCCAAATTTGAGACAAAGATCAAGGTTGGTTAGGAAGTACCTTGAGACCAACTAATAAAACTTTACTTTATAAATACACATAAAACCTTCATTTTTTGAATATTTACAGAATATTTCCGAAATTTGGCTATACTTCAAGATTTTTAAGAACTATGATGTCCTAGAAACTGCCTTCGATGTCAGTGACCATATATATATATATAGGGCTATAGAAAGAGGAGTAGTGTTGGTCATTTAATATCAAATTTATATTTTTCTTTTCGAGTTAAGTGCAAAATGATTTCCTCTGCGGTTATTTCAACATTTTTTCCCCTACTTTTCTATCTCATAATATGCCCTCGCAGAACTGTCAATTGCGGCCGTATTTTTTTGACATGGACCATCTTAATTTGACTATAAACTTTTCGCTCTTTTCACAAAAGTCAGCAGATTTCTCCCCCCAGAGATTCCAACTAAAGTTTATTAAGGGGTGGTGGTGGTGCAATGTGTGAGAGCATTCATATATATATATATATATATATATATATATATATATATAAAGACCCCTCCGAATATTGATTGGTAATTTGATTTTTACTGGAATGAAACTCGCTGAAATATGATTGACCAGGTCGCGGTCTAGTCCTAGTAAATGCAACGAATGATCAATATGTAACGTCCATTTTCATAGACGGATTTTTGATGGGCAAATTGAGTTTGTTGAAAAACTTAACTCTAAAGTTATTTATCCTAGAGAAATAGAAATGCTTGCAAAAAAAACCAAAAAAAAAGTAATAAAAACTCAATAAAAAAGATGTAATAAAGTAGCAATGCACAGAAATTCTAAACACAAAAATAACTCAAAATTTGAAGAGTAGATGTGTTAGCTTTTACTAGTAGCCGCTAGATGGCTCAACCCGGCCAAAAGATGTGTACGCACCAGAGAAAACATCAAACAGAAACACTGAACACAAACTTCCAGCATCCAAATGTTTCCTGAAAATAGCAGTTTTTCAACAAACTTTTCACCAAACTTCAGGACACACCCAAGGTAACAGTGTTTCCATTCCTTGACCAGGAAGCATCAGGAAACATTTGTTCCTTTGATCCAGACTGACCTTTTTTTTCATTAAACATCTAAACAAACTTAAGGACACACCTAAGGTAACAAACGTTTGTCCACTCCTTGACCAGGAAAGAATGGCAGTTTTTCAACAAACGTTTTACCAAACTTAAGGACACACCCGAGGTAACAAACGTTTGTCAATGTTTCTGTTTCATGTTTCCAGATGTAGAACCTGTCTAAATGCATACGCTTGGGATCAGTGAAAAATATGCTTTTAGACAGGTTCCTCTATATACACGGGTCCCAAGCCGGGACCGGAACATTTTACGTATTTAGAGAGGTTATTCATTTACACAGAATGCATTTAGACAGGTTTTACTGTATTAACAATCCTCCTGTCTGAGGTCAACATTTCAACTTTTGAACCATTAGAAAAAAAAGTAAAATATACAGTAAAATATTTCGTGTTTCTTCAACTCATCAGAAACTTACAAAAGTTTACCCAACACACTTTTAATTAATGGCTGCCACCAAAAAACAATGATTTTTCCCCCTCTTTTTCTGTAAACTTTACCGAAAACCATATCACCCAAGATCTTTTTCTTGACATTTCAATTGTTTCCTCATAAATGTTTATTTACGTGTTTGTGAAGTTGCTTTTTTTTCCACAAAATAATATATTTTTCAGGAAAAGCAACAAATGTTATTCGTTTCATGTTGTCTCGGAGCGTGTAATTACCCGATTTCCAAAGGCATTATTTATGTACAAAATTAGCATTTAAAACCCCAAAAAAAAAAGTTTCTCGCTTAACAATATTGTTTTGAACTCTGTTTTTTTTATGCCCCGATGTCTGTGACCACTTAAACATTCACTTGACCAAAATAAGAGATTTCCATGCATACCACAAGAGGGATCTTAAGTCAGTAAAGTAGCAGTCACGATTTCCTGTTGCAAACACTGGTCACATATGTAGTTTTATTGTGAACAATGCTCATGGGAAAAAAGCGTCTAATTAAAGCGGTGTCATTAATTGTGCGCATGTCACACCATAAAATGACAAAAATAATATATCCATTCTGACGCAAGACCTACTAAGGCACTCAACTGAAAGTATTTTAAGATTATGTCCAGAGGGCAGTGCCAACAACCGATATTTCATGTCTCGAATGCAATATGTTATGCCAGCATGAAACAATTCCCTCTTAGAAATTTAATTAATATCATGGAAACTTAATCAAGAAACGGGCATAGGAGGGAAAAATGAATGGATCGTATATATATAAATAAGATATGCTGAACAAGACTTGAAATTAGAAATTAAAAACTGTATTTTCTACATAAACACAATGTCAAGTAACGCCATCTGGTAACGGAGCATTAATAAGTCGATGAATGGAAAAATAATCATGATCTTAAAGATCTTATTAAATCAAATTTTCAAATTTTCGTGTAATATCTATTCCTGAATTTCTTCAGAAGATTCACAAATTTAAACAACAAACAGTTCATTATGTTAAAAACAGGAAAAAAATCTGACAACATTTTTAAATGTAAAGGATTTTTAAATTTTTGTATAAAATTAAATCATGAATTTCTTCAGAAGATTCCCAAATGCATTATGTTAAAAACAGGAAAAAATCTGACAAATTTTTTCATTGTTGCTACATGTAAAGGATTTTTAAATTTTTGTATTAAATCTATTCCTGAATTTCTTTAGAAGATTCACAAATTTAACCAACAAGCAGTTCATTATGTTAAAAGCAGGAAAAAAATCTGACACATTTTTTATGGTTGGTACATGTAAAGGATTTTCAAATTTTTGTGTAAAATCTGTTCCTGAATTTCTTCAGAAGATTCACAAATTTAAACAACAAACAGTTCATTATGTTAAAAACAGGAAAAAATCTGACGACATTTTTCAATGTAAAGGATTTTCAAATTTTCGTATTAAATCTATTCTCGAATTTCTTCAGAAGATTCCTAAATTTAACCAACAAACAGTTCATTATGTTAAAAGCAGGAAAAAATTTGACACATTTTTTCATGGTTGGTACATGTAAAGGATTTTCAAATTTTCAGATTTTCGTATACAATCTATTCCTGAATTTCTTCAGAAGATTCACAAATTTAAACAACAAACAGTTCATTATGTTAAAAACAGGAAAAAATCTGACGACATTTTTCAATGTAAAGGATTTTTAAATTTTTGTATAAAATTTATTCCTGAATTTCTTCAGAAGATTCACAAATTTAAACAACAAACAGTTCATTATATTAAAAGTCCATCATGTAAAGGACCGAATTAAAAGTTTGCTTACGGCGTCTTAAAAATGCCCCAATTTCTAAAGAGTAAGGACATGATCACAACTTTTGGCACTGGCTTCTGGCGCCTCCTGGTAGCAAAGAATTGAAAGCAAATCTCAATAGAAATGTTCCTCAGTCAGAGGAGTGCCCACTGTGGAGGGGTCCTGTTGAGGATATCGACCATGTATATAGAGTACGCAGAGTGGCACATTAACATGCATTGGTCCACTTTTAGACCCTCTGTTCCAAAAGAGTAATCTAATCTAATCATGTTATGTCCCAAAACTAATCATAAATCCATGCCTGTGGAAATTTCAAAAGATGAATCCCAAGATCAGGATTATTTCAAGGATTTATAGCAAAAAGCAACTAGTGGTTAAACATTAACAAACCATATGGGCAATTAAAGTAATATCAAGACCAAAAAGTTTGCCTGTTTACATCACAATTGAGTAGAAACCAATCTCCATTTCAGGTTCATGTTCGGCATAACTTCATTAGTAGCAAGTGCAAAAAAAAGTGAATCCCTTGTAGTTTTCAAATTTAGGCTTAATTGCCAACTGAATTGGTCGTGTTAAATCCCCGTTGAATCATACTTGGGTTAATTGCGTGTCGAATGATTATAGAAGCGATCACCTAAGCGCAAATTAATGAGATTAAAGCTAAAACCTGCTTTTAATCGATCCAATCTGCTCGCAAGTTTTTTAATGACGTTACGTGTATTCAGAGCGTTATATGAGATCGGATGCATGTTTCGGATTTAATTGATGAATTTTTCTGCGAATTTTCACTGCATAGCGTGTTTTTGCTGCCAAAGCTAGAAACCTTGTTTGGGTAAGCTACAGCACACTCTACCCTAATCATTTTTAAAAAGATATCTGGATGTTTTTATAACTTACCAAATAAGCTGTATTCATCAATAACTATAACCCTAGCAATTCAAATAAATTAAAGGGAGATTACAACCCTATCCCTTTCAATGGGTAAATTTTCAAAGACACTCACAGTCAAACAAAAAAAGATTTAATAAAAATAAAAATTGTTTAAAATAGCTTTATAAATCAGCAAGGGGTTTCGCTTGTCATTTTTCATTTTAAAATAGTAGATTTTTTAAATTAAATTATTATTTGAATTTTTGCACTCACAACTTGCCTATCTCATACTGGCAGCGTGTGCAAAATAATGGACATTTTTCAAACTTGTAAATTAATTTTTAAAAATCTATCATTTCAAAGTGAAAATCGAAAAGAGGGTGCCCTTGTTGAGCTATCAAGCCACCCCAAACAATTCTCACCCCTACCCAAACCTCCCTCATTCAACCGCGAGTAACTTCGCAAACACGACCCATTGAAAAGGATAGAGTTGTGATCCCTCTTATTTTTTTTAAAAAATCTACCATTTCAAAGTGAAAAACGACAAGTGGAGCCCCTTGCTGATCCATGAACCCACCCTAAACAAGTCTCACCCTTACCCAAACCTCCCTCATTCAACTGTGAGTATCTTCGCAAACCCGACCCATTGTAAAGGATAGGGTTGTGATCCCTCTTTTAAAAAAATGTATCAATCATTAATAAGAAGTACGAAAAACTATTAAGTTTTACAATGCAAAGTAATTATTCTTGCATATTGTTTCCTTTCTGCATAATATTTCAACTATTTTTAATATATTTTGTATTTTTGGGAATTGCAGCGCCACCTATATAACATCCGGCGTACATTTTTAAAGTGTGGTCCATATTTGTTATATGCTCTCCCTTTGGAAAGCACGAATCTAGGTGTGGGTGTCCAGCTTCTTTTAGGTACCACCACCACCGAACCAACCTGATAATTATGATCAAGTAATGAGCCATTATCAGCGACAAACACAATGCTCGCTATAATTACATTTTCTTTGAAGGCATAACAGAAAAGCCGGATAGGGACCCCACCTGGGTTTTCAAAGAAACACCATGCCAAAAAAAAACCAACCCTATCCACGTGTATATAATGCATTCGCCTTAAACAATAGACTTGTGTGTGGGTCAACAATTGGCCATATCGATAACAATAGTTTAAAAAGTTAGCAGTTAATGCATAATCACTGCTCTACCAAGAATGGCTACTCTGAAACAACGAGGGTGAAAACACCGACGGCGTCAAGATGATGAATCTCATCAAAATACTCCAAATAGTTGCAAAAAATGCAGTAAAAAATTTTTAAAAATTCTCATCCTTGTTAAGTCAGGATTGCATACATTGGATTTGCTTTCCTAATTAGGTTAATATTCCCGAAAATGTGTTGAATACAAGATTTTACAAACTACCTGGGAGTTTATATTAACAAAAATCTCTTGGAATCCCCATTTCACAAATTTTTTCCAGATTTAGTAAAAATTAAATCTAACAATGATGTTTATGTCGCTAATGACGTAGGAGCATTCTCCTGACATGATTAGGGACGACAAATGGAATTTATTTTCTGACTCTAGGGTACGGAGTTGAACAAAAATAATGAAAACATTTCACGAATATATCATCTACAAAATTCATTTGTAACTTTACATTTGAATTTTGAAAAACATTGATGTTTACATTAAATGCAACTTTCCATTAACTAGATTTAAATTTCTTTAACAGTTGTTAAATTACTAAGTTTTATTCAAGAAGCGAGTTTATATGGCCGCATAATCCCGTTTTAGCTGCCACAAATTTCACAAATGTCAACGATTAGGCAAATTGCACTCCATGTTAAAAAATGAATTTTAACTGTTAAGCAAACGTCGAGCAGACTCCATCATTGATAACTAATACAGGTATACAAACCAAAAGACAAAAAAAAAAAATTCACTGAAGAAAACATTAACATTCTTGAGAGAGGACTGCCCGTTTTAGATATATTGAACATTAGAAAACTTCTGAATAAGTAATTTTATGGGAATGTGGATGGGGATGGCATTTTTGTGGGATTTTAGTGGGAATGAAAAAGGGGTAGGAAGGACGTTAACACGTGAATTTTAACCTGATGTACTTGCCTTGTAAACGTTAACTAAAACTTTTTAAAAAAAATAGAAAATGTTTTCTCATAAGCAAATTACGAGGCCGGTATATACGTTATTTGAAGAATGTCAACCGGCAAAAAGCAGTAACAGTACGACAACTAAGTGGACAAAGTCGCAAGGGGGCTTTTTATGTGAATTATTTAGTAATGTTCATAAGGTAGGCACATAATAGTTGTAATTAAAATGGATGTCCACTGACCTCCAAGAAAATGAGCACGTATCGTCCTCAAAAGTCAACGTTCGGCTTCGGTTCGTTTTGAACTTTGTCAAAATTTCATACACACTAGTAATATGACTAGCACCAGGTTTTCATCCGAGTAATATTTCATTCGTATCATAAAATAATAGTACGTGTAATTGTCAAACTAGGCTTACAGAGGCTGGCCGTTTCATGCGGTCATGTTATAAATTCTGCAATTCATCATCAAAGTATAATAGAACAATAGCAATTTAATTACTGCATAGTTTTTAATCATATAAATTGGATAAGCCATTTACAACATTCAGTAAGCCATATTAAAATAACTTACTACTATAGGGTGATTTGTGTTGATTGGTTATTTTGTGAGTTGACATGGAAACTTTCCTCAAATCAGGGGAAAACATCACTAACAAAATATATCAGGTCATGGAAGACCACAAAAAAATGTTAAATAGTGAAAATTCACAAAACAAAACTGCCCCTAGTTGGAGTTTGACATTTCACAACGGTGGAAAACCTCGTTTAATCGACGTTGGCATTGACAATGGTAGTAAACATAACAAAAAGGTCCATCTTTTTTTATTTTTACGGCTTCGAGTAAATGGATCCTGTAACTCACCCATGGCTCTCGGTGCATGGTCAGGGTGACAAACAACTCCGAGGGGGTTGCGGGGCAAGGGAATGACTACAAGATCCTAATGAATCCCAAAGACTGGGTTTTTGCCATAGCAATCAATATGGTGCTTGCCATGGCACACACAGCAGGTGAACTCGGGAGGTTTTTACTTTTGGAAAAAATATTTTTCCTGGAATTTGAAGAGCAAAAACTAAAGCTAATCGTCCGGGGTATGAATCCAATATCTGACAGAGGAATCTGAGTATCTCAAATATATGAACGTAAACGACAAAATTCCTGACGAGACAAGTAAACCCCCGAAGTCTTTGACTAATAGTCGGTGCGAGACAATTAAGCATTAAGTATATACGGCTCTTTTGTCGTCCGCTTCCCACGTAGGTTACCTGTGCATAAAATTCGCCTAAATTCTGAGTGATGGCCCGGGTGGGGTGGTGGAGGTTCACTTGCAAACAAGTTCCCAATGGCATGACAGAACCTCTCATTTTGGGCGATGGATTTCTTGCTAATTCTCGCATATACAACTTCCAAATAAACTGTATTCAACAATTAATTATAAGTGAACAATTAATTTTAACATCAAGAAGTGAAGAAAGAACCGAACTGAATTCCTTTTTTTATAATTCCAAAAAATCAAAGAACAATGGAATTCCTAAACTCACGAGATTAAAAGAAGCACGTGCATCTTCGTAAAAATACACGTTAGGAGCGTTCTTAGGTAGCACCAGATTAGGTTGGTTGGCTGGTTAGGGGCTCAAAGGCTACTAACAGCACGTGCGCACAAGGCCAAAAGAGGCACGTGCATCTTCGTAAAATGCTCAAAGACTACTAACGCACGAGTTTATGAACAGCACGTGAACGAGATTAAGAACAGCACGTGCATCTTCGTAAAAATGCACGTGATTGTGACGTCACACTTTCTCACATTATGCCAATGTGCTGTATACAATCTACTAGACACACGTTGTCCAACAACAAAAATGGGAAACGGGGATACAAAACAAAGAATTTCGTTTGTTGCCAGAACATACAGCCTACACATCATAATATCAGTTATGGAATATCACGCAGTTCATTGTGCCACCGCTTGCAACATCTCCGCCATATCTTAAATGATGATTCAGTTTAGTGCCAGAGTTAAAGAGGTGCCCAAACTAAGAGGGTGAACAAAAAAGGAGGTCCTGTGGCGAAAACTGAAAAGCGCATGTAATGTTTTAGCGTCCGATAGCTTTGCCTTCAATAACCATTGAGCAAAGACAGAAATGCAGGAGGGTGACTTTGGAGGTTTAACAGAAGATTGAGAAAGGTCTAGGTTTGGGATGAGGGAGGTTGTGTATAGGGATGGAGGGACGGGGGGTTTAAAAATCAACAGGTAAACTTACCTAGGGTAAAGGAGGACGAAAAATGAAGCATTTTTGGGGGTTAGATGGGAGGACCCAACTGTCAGAATTGTCTTCCACAACCGTCAGATAGGTCTTGCTACTGAGTTGGAAGACTGGCATTTGTAATATGAAGATTAATGAGGTGGCCATTGTGTTACTCGTGTGAAGGGCTGGCGGGGGGCCAACCTCACCTAAGATCGAATACCAGCCATTTTACTTTCACCTGTCGAAATTATGAAAACTGCGATCCCAACTGTTTTCTATGCTGATCCAGCTAAACATGTAATGGCATCCAACTGGGCAATGAATCGAAAATGAAGAGGAATTACGCTGGTCCACTTGCCATCATCATTTACCACCTCACCCCCAAAAAAAATATTTTAACTTTTTAAAAAACATTGTATTACATTCATGCTTCATCGGTGTAGAAGTGATCAAAGGAAATTCTAATGCAATCACTTTTTAATTTTGAATGCCTCAACTATTTCAAGGTTTGTCGGAGCCAGGCAGCTTTGTTTAGGCATTTATGTAAATTTTATAGAACTTAAATGATTGGACTTGTTAGCATATCGAATTCCAAGGACAGTTCAAAGTAATTTCATGAATTGCCTGTATTCAGAACAAGGCGTGAGAAATAATTAAAAATCAATTTCCTAATCAAGGTATTTTTCATAGAGGCCAAATGTCTGCATATGACGACATCAAAATAATTAGAGTATAATGAAAATTAGCACTAACATTCCAGACTGAGCATTAACAGATCAAATTCCTGACATACCGAAGCAAGCTTTTATAATTAAAAGTAACAGATTTCGCTAAATGTAATATTAGGTCCCCATTTTCTGGCAATACCCAGATGCTAATTAAAACATTCTTAACTTAATGAAGAAGCATATATGATGATGGAAAAAGAATGTAAATTGATTAATAAACGTCTCCCTTTATGTTAATTGGGATTAATAAACGTTTTAACGAGCAATTTTCATATTTTTTAATGAAAATTTTGAGCAAAGCCACATAAACTGAAAATCTGTAGAAAATTGCTAATTTGGATTCTTTAAAAAATACTTCATAAGATAAGATTGTGTTAATGGTGAATTAAACTGTTACAACAACATGTACACAAAAACTTGCTAACACGTGTTGATCACGTTAAATTTTAAGTTTATCAAGAGTAATTCTGATCTCTTTAAACGCTATTTGTATGTAAACTTTTGAATATACACGAGGAAAACAGGTTTTATAGAGCTAGGAATACAAAATAATATTAAACTTTTTTGTAAGATTTTCTGAGTATATTTTTGGTCATCGCCATCTTAGCACAATGCCATGTTGAGTAGCAAAAATCACAACATTTATAGTGTTTTTATGCTAAAAATGCTAAAAATGCCAACGAACCGAAAAACAGTACAACTGAATTTCGCTTTTTTGAATAAACATTGAATTAAAAAATTAAACCAGTTTGGGGAAAATATTGAGTGAATGTGTTTCATTTCTAGCGCGTTAATTCATTATTTGTGAGAAGGATGCTGCTTAAATGAGCTGTATTTAATGTATATTAAAAACGACGGGATATAAAAGCAAACATGGTGAAATTAAGACTCGTAAATGAAATGTTTTTCTTCGCATTTTGGTGATTGGATGAGACTGGTGCATGGAAACAATCCCTCTATCTTCATATGGTAGCAAATTTTCAATTAAATCAAAATAATTAAACGTGGCTATAAATTTCTTTCTATTGCTCAAATTAGCGTTAAGTAGGCCATCATAAGATTCACGTTGCATTTTCACAATAAAAAGGCAGAAATTAGTTGTGGCCTACATTGTTGTTCACCCTAAAAATCATATACTATAATCTCGCTGGTCCATAAGTGTGTTTGTACGTGCTAAATGTCGATATGCATGCCAATAAAATGCTATAATATAACAATAAGATTATACTATGTGTATTGCTAGCCAAACGTAACGAACCATTTTTCCTCTTTTTTATTTTAGTCCTATGAGAATTACTCGTACAAGTCAGCTAATTAGCTTTTACACCACCGTGGAGGAGGTTGTGGTGGTGGTGGTGGTGGTAGTAGTACAGGGTGCAACCTGCGTGCACTCTTTTCATATCAAATCCAAACCACCATATTAATCTTATACAGAATCTCATCAAGAAACTCGACGAGAAAAAAATCGATATTAAAAATGATAGAAAAAAATGACATGAAACGTGATTGCGAGGTCTAGACAATCCACAAACGATGACATAATAGGTGGGTGATAACCCTGATCTCTATGAGCTAAGAAACTATTCTTATATATACTACCTGGGTTCATTTTTTCCAAAAAGGTTAATCCACGCATCACAACAGTTGAACTTGCAGCAGTAAAACTGGATATAGCAATAAAACCGGGGCAGAGTGGGTACACTTTTTAGAATTCATTTTTTTTTTGGGAAAAATATTTAACTCGCAGCATTTTAAAAGAATAACACAGTAATATACGAGCCTTCAGGATCTGTTTACATTTTGTCATCGTTTTAGAGCTACTCGTTTTTTTGCTATAAAAGATTAAATTTGGTTGCTCAGATTGTCCCAATGTGCCCCTATACCGGCGCAGAGTGGGACATGGCATGGGGTACAGTGGTCCACGCGAAATTAAGACAAATTTTACAAGAAAAAGAACACAGCATTGATTAATTGTGGTTAATACAGCACGTCAATTTAAAATTCCAAGTATAAATTACAAAAACGACTAAAATTAACCGTAATTACAGCAGCTTTCATATTTTCACTGCTTACTCGTCCAAATTTTTTTTCTGTGATTGTGAACTATTTTTACTTTAAAACATAAATTTAAAATGGTTTTTATTTAAAGTTATGATCAATGAGAAAATATACAAATATTTCTCAAAACATTAATTAGGTTATGCTGGGACATGTCCCACTGTACCCTATAATAGTGTGGTCCACTGTACCCCGTTAACCAATTTGATTTGAATTGGGCCTTACAGCTGTCCACATATGGCTAATTAACATAAACTTTAGTTTGAAATTACAGCTGGATATATACACTCGTCAATGGTATATTGCAGCATTACTAATTTTGTATAATTACACCTAGAATAAAAATCCAATTGCGAGTTGAATAATTACTTTTCAAGAACAAAAACTTTAACTGCAAATATTTTCTTTTATACTTGTGTCAGATCGCAGAAATTTTGGTTAATGAAAGAGTGCTACCTACAGCTTCTTTGCAAATTAAAAGCATTGGGTTGCTGATTTAGCCTGATTTTACAAAGACGTTGTACCACTGTGCCCCGGAAATTTCAACAACCTCCAAACATAGATTAATCTGCAGTAATACAAGTATGAGAAAGCTGAAGATTAGATGAATAAACTGTATATGAAGCTTCATCAAAAATGAAGGTAAATTATTTGCAGAAAATACACAAGTGTTTTATTTGATCATATTTATATTTCTAATGTCTTTATGGAACCTGGTTATGCAAAATAATGGACCCAAAAATCGCTAATATCGAGCGAAACAATACGTCTTCCCATATTTCAGTCATCAATCATCATTGTTTGATATTGATGTCATTTTATATGGACAAAGTTAAATTGTCGATGGATGTGGACTTGTTTGGATACCTTTTTTAGCAACATGTATTGTTTCTTTACTTTTTTTTTTTTTTTTTATGCCATGGAGAAAATTTCTCCGACGACTTTTTATTAATATTTTTATGTCATGTTCATATTTTTTTCTGCTTTCAAAGTCCCCTTGTTTTTGCCTTTTTTGTCAACAAAACCTCGCACTTGAGTAATGCATTATTTTACGCAAAAATTGATTGTTGCCTATATCGCACGCTGTCAACAAAAACTGGAGTGAAAAAAAGGACTGAAAAAAAATCCTAACTTTTAAGTAGTAGTGGCTCTAATACACGTACTTAACTTATACAAAAAAAACTCCGCTAAGGTCTATATCTCCCCCTTTATCCCCCCCACTTAAATTATCTTCATGTATAAGACCCTAGCTTATTTGTGTGGAACCCATGGAAGCACTTTTTCAGATTACTAAACACGTCACTGGTTTTAAAATCCAGGGCTTAGAGGAGGGGAAAAAAAGCGGTCCGAAATCAATGGTCATCAATCATGTTTTCTTTGAAACTCTTAATTACCAACATAATATTGATTCCTAGATATGTATATACATATTGCGCCAGTTACCATCTGCTTGACCAAAAGTAACATGATGGCGCAAATGGTCACTATGGGAACGGTTGCTCGGCGAATGGCTTCGTCATTCAGCATATTAAGGACAGGCCCACATCAATTTTGGGCTGAGAATATTAAATGGAGGAAAAAAAAATAATTTGCAAAGATGAAGGTGGTGATGGAATACATCTTACTTGAACTTTATGGAAAAGGGCGAGGAAAAAAATAGGCAAAGGCTAGTGAACCCACTTTCGTTATTGCGCACTGGAGCATATATAGTTTTGCAAAGACGAACCCTGGAATATCGTATTAATGAATAATTAATGCGAAATTCTCTTAATATCAAATAAAGCATAAACGTAATTAATATTTGGTAACACGGTGGGATCCTTTTATAGACTTATCTACTACTTGTATGCTGGAAGACAGCAGAATTCAAAGATTACAACTTCTTAAATAGGGGCCATTCAAAAATTATGTCACACCTAGGGGGGTGGGTGGGTTGTTTGTTTTTTGTGACAATTGTGACCAAGG
>JAQGBW010001061.1:0-30032 GCA_034698625.1 Julus scanicus | reverse complement strand
ATCAATGTTTGTAAGTGTATGTTTGTTGTGTATGTTTTTTGTGTGGTAAATTTCTTTTGGTGGATACCCACCTTTATCAATTTGATTTAATGTTGCCTTTTACCTTCGCATTACATACATTGTATGTATGAATATGTATTACAGGGTGAAGCAAAATTTATTGCGGATACGCCCTTTATAATCACGTATAATTATTAATAATCATTGTGAATAAGATAGTGATGAATATTACAAAGAATTTTGCCAAATAAATGGACATGCGATTACTAATAATAATCAGGGGAAACCTAATAAATCATTGGAATTACACATGTAAAAGTCTGTTTAAAATTGCAATAAAAATCACAAAATAATCCGAAATTGCAAATTTCATTTCAGTATGTACACTGTCCTTCAACCGTACTAAATTCATCCTATATATGTGATTCATTCTACAAGAATAAAAGACTATATATAATTAAAATTTAAACTGAGTCATGGATTTTTAATAAAGACAAATATGGCAGAGTAAGTCAGTAGCAAACCGTTATGCCTGCTGTACTAAGTTGAAAAGGTTTCAATTAGCCTGCAATTATATCGGGGTCAACATATGAGGAAGGAAATACTACTGTATTTCGCATCATCGAGGTATTGTTCCTTCTAAGATTGTTTCAAATTCAAACATCCATGTGTTAGTTTAATCGTGCTGCAATTTATGTACTTGCATGCAGCGTTACAATTGTGTACTATTCAGAAGCAGAAATGCAGTCATCCCTGTCAAATATGGCAATGTTGATTCAATGAAAACAGTTGTGAAAATACAAACTTTGGTGCGATTATCCATCCCATGATTGTTTTGTTAGTTTGTGTACAATGCATTGGAATATGAACTGATAATATGTTTAATCGTACTTTGGACAACTATCGATAGCATTATTGTAAATAGTTAATCGATAATTTATAAGAATAAATAATGTATTGTTAACATCGTCAAAAGAAAGAATTTAAAGTTGTGAAAAATCGGTCTCATTTTTAAAATTTTCAATTACATGTAAACTAAGCTTATTATTAAAATTTGGTTTTGTTATTAATTAAGTTTTGGAGACCATACACTTATTTAAAAAATACCGAAATAAATTATTGATAAAAATATCTGGACCATTTCTTTAAGTGATAACAAAGATTTATAGAATATGCCAGAACATAAAACAAAATCATTGATAGATATAATAAAGATAAACAAAGAATTAATATCCATTCCCCATTCTCTAAGCGATAAATAGAAAGTTATCATTCGAGAGTTCAATTTTTTTTAAACACAACCTACTAATCATGTCACTACTGATATGAACTCAATATTTACGTTTATTGCAAATAATTAAATGATACGGATTGATTTTGGAGGGTGTCGAGTTGAAGGGAAACAACAATACATTGGGCATTTCATGAGTGCTCAATAATTAGTATATAGTTAAAATTGACATGTAGTATAAAATAAAATTACAATGAAACAAATGCAAATGGTAAATGAATGTACCAATCCAGAAGTTAATTATCTATAAGACGGATGCATTCCAATAGTACTTGTTTTGGTAATTAGCCAGTTTTAATTGGAAACTAATTTGAGGTCGATTCAGTGAACGCTTAAAGCTAATGTAATTAACATTTCCTCAATACAAATTGTGCAGTCTTGCAAAACAAATCACCATCAATGAATTTTTTTAGAGCAAACAGAAAGCACATGTGGTTTTCAACCAGAAAATCACGTTTTCAAAAGTCAGGAACCATCACTATAGACCCCGTTGTATTAAATATAATCGTTAATCGTGGATTAAATCTCCGTTAATCTTTGAATAACAGAACACATGACCTGCATCCAGTCATAAAGGTATCAAAAATACCACCTTGAACTTAAAAGTTACTCGTGGCAATTATTTTTACAAATCGATTCAATAGTTCTCCTGGTAATTAACGGACACTACGCTTTCCATTGCAGCATCACAATTGGGTTGGTTTGATTCGATAAAATACTTAATTTCGTCAAAGCACGTGATATTGAAAAGTAGGCCAGTCGTAAATCAAGCGAAAAAAAACCTTAATTGTCATGAACATTGGCATTCGTATTAAAATACACGTTAGTAACCTTATTTATGATTTTTTTCTACCTTTGTGAAAAGGTGTGCATGAATACCAATACATTTGAAGTAAAATATTGGGCTGTTAAGTACATGTTAACTATCAAGAAGAATTTAACAAGACCTCACAAAAGTAACCGCAAGGGTGGTCAAAACATTCTCAATGTCGTGAATTGATTAGGAATAAACTTAGTTGCCACACACATCTAACTATTAAAACTCATAGTAAACTATTGTAAATCAAGAGATAACAGATAATTTTAATAGGGTAAAAATATTATAGTTAATAATTATAAACTACTTTCATTTTTGATTTGTTGAACTGATCATAAGTCTTCTGGAACAGCCTGATGGAATTCTGATTTTTAAAGTCAGTATATGTACAAGGTAAACTAAATTCCTAGAACTGCCACGTTGTAGGATATGTGAAGAAACCTCCAAATTTAAAATTTCGTTTCGCTCACTGGCTAGTTGTTTGTTTGCCTGACTAATTTCATTCAAAATTTAAATGAATTGCACATTGAGAGGTGCAACTGGCCCCTTAGCATTAAAACACATTGTGTGTTAAACACTTTTTTTTCTCCAGCAAGTGGTACACGAATGTGCTTAAGGGTAGCTAGACCTAAGCCTAGAACACCTGTGTGAAGGTTAATTTAGTATACAGAAGGGCCGGCATCCTTGAATCCTTTACACGGCAACTACAAAACGCCGTATATATTCTATTTAAATTCCCGCTAAATAATTCATTCGGTTGTACAAATATTTCGATGCAAATGAGCCTGTTTCCCCACCCTGGCCTAGCGTGCTGTCCCCTGGTGAGTCAATGTCAATTCAAAGTAAACTACCCTTGCAAAAAACCCTGCTTTTTACAGTGCTGAATTATTATTTTCCGATCAAGAGACACGTGATGGATTTGATTTCAATATAGTTTTTTTGTTTAAATTTCATTCCGATACCTTGGTAAATCAACGGGAGATTAGATTAGTTTACTAATACTAACATCAGTCCGTTAATTGCTGGTTTAATTTGAAAAACATGAGATCATTTCCCTCTTTCTGATTCTGTTGTATAAGATGTAAAATGAAGGAGTGTTTAGAATATTTCACACAAATATGAAACACGTTGCATTAATTAAAAATCAGTGTTATCATCTTGTTTAAATTTCAAACCCATGTCTTACTTAAAATTAAGCTTTCATATGGAAACAACTCTTATTAGTACACGTTCTAAAGGATGACAAATGCGCTGTATTTTGGCAATAATAGCTGTTGATGTATGACTACGTCTTTGTTTTTGATATTAGAGTAAATTCAGCATAGATAGTGAAACTGAAGTGTAACGGCTAACGGCTGTGAATTGGCTTACAAGGCGGGGTAACAATTTACGAGAACGTTTCATAAAACGCTAGTCCTAAGTTAACCATGTCACTGAAACTGTCACTATTCGTATATTTATATACTATATATATTATTTTGTCCAACAGTATTTATAAATACAGTACATTCCGGATAATAGGACACATTGGGGGACATCTGGTCACATTAACAGTATAGTTATAACATGCAGATATATGTTCATTCGGAATGCACTGAAGTTTAATTTAAATTTCAAGCGTTATGAATATATATGCATATATATATTGTTAGAACTGACATCCTTCGACAAATCAACATATAAAATGTGGATAACTATTTCAAGATTTCATCATTTCACAAGTTTCACAACTAAAAGTAAGCTACAACTATACAAGAGATTGGCAAATTAATAAATAATGCAATTTTCTTACCAGAATGTTGCGACGACATTAGTGGTGGGCCATCCCATGACGAAAGACGTGTCCCCATTTTTGGTCACTTCACAAACAACCTCCAGGCAATTGCTCAACCACAATTCAGCCACTCGAACCTTTTCTTTTAATTTATAAGTGCCAGAAGCTCTGCGAAGTGAAACACGAGAAATCGGTTGTACAAATGTTTCTGAACGCCAAAAATCACATAGGTGAGAAGAAAAACACGTGCAATAAAAATAACATGAACCAAACATTACCTTGCCTTGGCGACGATTAATAAGTCATTAAAAAGAAATAAATGACGTTCCTGACTCTGCACTCCCTATAAAAAAATAAAATAAAAGTACCTCTCAATACATGCAAGTGTGACATGAATTCAAAATGCAGCTGAACAAGCACAAAAATATAAAAAACAAGTCTATATGGAGAGTACTAAATAGTCCCTTAACTATGAGTTAGTTTTTGCAAAGATTATAAGGAATTTGACATTGTAACGTGATATTTTAACAACATGTAAATACGGCATTTTTATAAGGATTAGACACCTCAAATTTTATTTGCAAATAGATTAAAAATAAATAGTGGAGTAAACAGTTATTTCTGAAGATTTTTGTTTGAATGTTCCAGTACCTGTGTTTTTTTTATGAATTAATCTGCTATGGAAAAAAATAAAAATTGCTAGTTGCAGGAATTGGCAACAAGCTACCTATTCCTGTTTTCTATTAGGATCAGAGGTCACTATATACAAATACACGAAGTTCCAGTGATAAAATTTCATTCATATATCATGAATGACAACGTAATATTTTAGCTCAAACGAGAGCACCAGTAAAACAAGGTATTCAACAACGATAGAATTATTGTAACTTTAAACCACATATTTACATGAACAAGAAATAACTAGGGCAGAAATCAGCATTAAAACACACGCTATTCATATGTCAAACTTCTTCCCACGTTTTTTATATATATTCCGATACTAGACTGACAACTTTCATTGCTAAAGTGAAAACGATATTAGACCGAATTATTTCAACCCACTACAATTTACAATGAACAGTCTATAAATTCATCCAGTAAGGTAATTGGAAATGGGTATCGATGAAGAAAATAGTTAATAAAACATCATGTTTGATGATGGGCATTTAGATACTTTACACCACTCAGATAAAAATATCTTTGAATAATGGTAAGCTTACAATATTTATCAAACAAACCGAAAAAAATCCATGTACACGTTATGTATGTACTGGTTAGGTGTACATTTACTTTACTAGCGTCTTGGTGGCGGTGCGACACATACATTCACACTATTTGAATAGTGGAAATAATAGGAGATATGATTCTTGAAAATGCATCGAGTTTTCATTGCACACCAACAAATATTTGAGCTTGATTTGACGAAATGAGAATGGCGTGTTCACTTGCAGTAAAATAACTCGGAAGGTGTTGGCTGAATGCATTTGGATTATTTCATTGAAAACCAAACAGCGTATTACATCCAAACATGCTGCAACTGATAACTAACAGAATATAGTATTACTAAATAAGCCAAACACACCTTTGGTATTATTACAAATGCTCAATGTCAAAGAATTATGTTTCCAACCATTAAAAATGAATTTTTTGAACTCAAAATTGAGGACAAGGAAATATTACGCAATTGTACTCAGAAATACATGTAATACCGAAGAGGGCCCGTACAGTATAACCAATATAAATATACTGTAAATGATGTTTGATTATATTTCAACCCCAAACAAGATTCAAATAACTTACCGTTGTCAACTGAACGGGAGTGTCCATAATAAAGTTTCGAGGACATTGTGGAAGTTTCTGTAAACTTTCTGATCTGATTACTTCATTATGATTTCCTTGCCTGAAAAATTGACGATGTTTGATTTAGTTTTGAAACATCTCCATTTGTTATACAGCACGAGAGTGGATGGATAACTTACTTTTCAGTTGGTACAATTTTATTTTTTCCAGAAAGTGCTCTTTGAAGCCTGCTTGCTGTTGTGGACCGCTTTCGAACCAAATGTTTGGATCTCTGAAAAAAGGAAAACATCAAATTTCTTATCTGGTTTACTGTTGGCAAATTCGACCCTTATTGTAATCTTCAAACAATAAAGAACCAAAAAAGAACGTACCAAAGAGAGTGGGTCTTTGTCATACAGCAACAAATTATCCGTCGGAAATGATTCCTGGATCCGGTCCAGGTCATTTAGATCTGGATCTTCAGATCCCAGCTTAACCATCATCTATTGAAGAAATTTGTATATTTTAGCACCAATCCACACAATGGAATTCTTATCGCAGATCAACACTGAATGACGTAGATAGTCCCCTATAAAGTTATCCCTCATCAAATGTTTAATTTGATAATACGGTTTAAACACAATCTCTGGTATATTGAGTATAGCTCACATTGACAATGTTTCGCAGATGGACAAACAACAAGAAACAAAAGGTGGACGTAGAGTTTTTGTCAAAAACTCTGATTTACAGATACAGTACATATTGGAGAAGTAACATGTAAACAAAATTCAAATATTTAAAATAAGGTATCGCTAGCCAGTAGTGCATTTTTGGGCACACTGTGCTGTAGTTTACAGTAGTTTATCCCATTGTTTTAAATGTGGACACTCCTTGTCGCCTTTTTTTCTTGTTAATACAATAGATGTGACATTTGAAATGAATTTATAAGTGAAAATATGGTCTCCACGAAGGAATTATCTGCATGCATTGTTGGTCTAGGCAACGTCTCAATGCTCCAAAAAACAATGGGGATTTTTGCTACCTGTTCATTTTGGTCGTACCAGATTTATCATTGTGAAAACAAGGAAGAAAACGACAACATTGTTTTCATAAATAAATATAGTTTATAAGGTTAAGAAAAAAGGTATGACCCCAAACCGTAGTCTCGTACCAGGACATATACAGTGTATATGCTTTGCAAAGGTGAACAATTTTTTCTCTTTTTAGTACTCTTTTTTGTTATTTGTAACCGGGCAACCAGGGATTAATTTAACGTTTTGCGATTTAACTATAAAACTTAATCCTTGGAAGTTTATTCTAAAGTTATTCTTGGAAGGCCTTAATAATGGAGTGCAATAATTCCAAGATCAAATGCAAAAAAAAATATGTCAAATGCGTTTGTCACGTCCTCGCCCCACCATGACCAACAACAACAATAACAACAACAACAATTGTAAAATCTGATTAGCTCTCTAAACGCATTATAATTCAGTTGAATAACTTGTTATGCACTTAAATTGCATTTCATGGCTTTTCCTCATAAATTCAGTACATAACACTATTTTTGCAGTAGCCCCAATGGGGGGAAATCCAGGAATTTTTTAAAAAAATGACCTTGCCAATAGGGATTCTGATTTTTTTTTCTTTTTTTTTTTTTTGGGAAACGTTACGTAAAGTACCACGAATATAATATATGTACTATAAGTAAAATACATAACCGTAAAACATGCCATGGTATAGGAACAAAGATCTCTTGTTGCATTACAAATCTGCTGCCATCACGCTGCTGGATGAGGGAGCCAAGTAATAATTTTTGAATTATTTCAGAAAGGTGAAAAACGTGAAATTATGTGGCATATAACTCAGGCTCATCTTTGTACCCCAGGTCTTCAAAAAGGGCCTATAGGGGATCAGTTATTACCAAGCTGACCGTACTGAGACCAGTAATTACTTAGTGTATGGTACTTAGAACATAGGGGTTACAGAGTAAGGAATTTCTTTTCTCTTTTTTGTTGTTGTTGTTTACATATTTAATATATTTGATGATTCCCTCAAATGTTCCGCTCCATAAAGATAAAACTTCGGCATTCCTTCATATATAACAACTTGGTGAAAAATATTAAATTATAGTTTTTGAACTCTTACTTTTGTTTCTTTTGCAACAGTGAAGTGCAGAGACTCATTAAGTGTCTGGTGGTGATCGGTGGATAAGTTTTAGACGAGATATTCCAGCCCCTCTTTAGTTTCATAATGACGCCCTTGTTGATATTTTGTTGGGAATTTCTATAAAAAAAATACAAAAAAGACAGACATTCCATTAGCATTACAGTATTATTACACGATTACATTTGGTTGTTTGATAGTCAAGATACACACAGCAGACATGGAAAAAACGTACCATTTTTTAATTTTAAAAAAGCAACAAGAAACCCTGCAACGGATTAAAACATTGCTTTAAACTCATTCAAATGGTCCCTACACTAGCATATTCTCATTTATAACAGTTTTCAACATTCCTTTTAATGTTTGATAACATTATTTATACAGTAACAGTACACATGTCCCGCCCAAAAATATTATTTTTTGCAATACTGATTTAGTTTTCAAAATACCAGCGTGTATGTTTGAACATTGCAAACATAACTGTTGGTTGTATATCATATACTATGTAATGGTGATGAAAAACCATCTTCCAAAAACAAATGCATTTTTCAAACAAATTATGTAGATTATGAGATGACGTTATGAGGACATGTTTGTATTTAAAAAAATAATACAATACTACATTTGACTCATCAAATATATTTTTCTAAGGGTATATATTTCAAACGTAAGGAATCTACAGAATTGAGAACGTTCACATGGTTTTGGCATAGCTTCAAGGCACTAATTCATTATTAAAAATGAACATACTCTTAATAAATAGTCTGCAAGCAGGAAGAGATGCATCAAAGATTCCCACGTGAAAAGTATTTTATCCCTGATATAATTCTGCTCATCTGGCAGGTTATATAGCAGACAAAAAGTAAATTAAAAAAAAGTAAAATACGAGTTCCCAATAACCATTTATTATCAGGAATTTTTCTGATGTAATGCAGGGATACCATTAACATGTAATGCATATGCAGTGAGTCCTCCTGTATTGACCTAAGGCTGATAGGAAGACACCCAATAATATTGGAGCCATTTTATAAAAAGGGGATTTTAAAATATGCATGCTACGTGTTTCGAAACAGCTTTGCTCGGCTTGTAAACCCACCCCAAAACAAATTATACGAGAGATTTTTTTTCACAAGTAAGCATTACACCCCTTTGGCATGTGTTAATAGCCAGAATTACAAGGAGAATTACGACCATGATGAAGTCCCTTAAAAATATACTCTTTTCCTCGCACTAAGTTTGGGAAACTTCTTAAAAAAATACCTTACGCATAAATTAGTGTTGTTTGAAAAACATGGCAGTTTCGTTTATCTATGTACTTTGTAAAGATAAAACTTAACATTTTCCTCAAGAAAAACAACTTTGAAATTCCATTATACATTCATTGAAAGCAAGACATTCAATAAGTGTTTAAAAGCTAAAAAGTAACATTTATGGACTTCCATACTAAATTACATGGTCCTTATCTTTATATTGTTTGATTTTATCAAGACTGTAGAACAAATTCCCCTAATTATGGTATTTAGTGCTATTAAAGTTTCAGAGGAAAATTAAAAGCCATTTAACAATGGTATTCAGAAATTCGAAAAAAGATGAAACATTTGCAGATTTTCTGATTTTTTGTAGTTTCGAAAAAAAAATTCCTGAACTGACAAGTGGATCAAATTGCTGCTCATTCATCAATAAATCATCAATAAACATGCATTTTTGAAATTAGCCACACACATACTGCATATTTTTGCTTGATCATTATACACCAAATTAGTATACCTAGTCGACGAGCTAGGTCTGCAAATATAATACATAAAATGCTGATGCATTGTCATATATGATAACATAAAAGGGTTCAGGGGTAAAAAAATGAATAAAAAAAATGATAGAGGTCAATGGACAAGATCTAAGAAGGCGATTTACGTACGAGCATGAAATACAATATGCGAACATGTTTTTTAAAAAAAGAAAAACGGCGTTAAAAAATGCACCAAGTGAAATAAAACTGGCCTACAGACCTACATGAATATGAAACAAAATACAGACTTTCTCAAAATTAATCAAGTCACTGATCTAAAAAAATAACAAGAAAAAACTACGAAACAAGCTCAACAGCCTGTGAAATTTCATATTTCTGTTATCTCTTTGGGTGGTCGGTGCAATTTCTTTTTTTTTTCTAAGGTTTAAATTGAAAGCACGTGTAAAGACATATGAAGTGCATTTTAATAAAATATGACACAAAGTGGCACATAAATCAGTTTCAATTTGAAGTATGTTAAGAATGAGGGGTCTGCAATAAAAACAATATTTCACACATGCTCATCAGTGACTAACTTTTTTATATAAAATAAAATTTAACTAAAAAAACTTGTTCAGCTGATATTTTTTTCATTCAATTGGCAAGATAGCTGCAAACACTGTCAAGTGTTAAGCAGCATTTGGTGTACTATAGTCAACGACAGAAGAAATTCTTTACCATTACACATGGATAATTACAAGTTGGCACATGTATCCTATACTATTACAGCTGCATATACTGTATATTGCAACACAAAATGATCATAATCTATGAATCGATATTTAAAAGTAGAAAATACTTGCATCATATATTCGTTCCGGACCTGAGCTTAAAATTAACCGGAATCATTTCTCATTCACGGTTTCTTATGAAATTGCCGCTTTTAATCTCCCTATAGAGGCAAAAAATTCTTTTGCCAGATCCTTAGTCCTTCCCATACTTTTCATACTGATTTCAAGGTATTAAGGTATAGAAGCATTTCATCGAGATAGGAAACAGGAATGACGAGCCTTTGTGAGTAGATGAATTCACCATTTTGTTATTGTCATCCTCTACATTCTTTCTCTTATCATAAAAGAAGGTGACACCCAAACGCTCACAAATACCTTTTTCTTATCTAACTAATGTTTCATGTTACAGAACAACTTCACATCATCTTCAGCAATATAATTCAACGGGGAAAGCCTTTTTTTAAGCCTACAAACCCAGTTTTGTGCATTTTAACATTATACAACAAACAACACATAATTGGAATTCCTTCTAATTATTAGATTTTTGGATGATGTTTCCAGACCTGACATTTCTGAATGTGACTTGACCACAGTAATATGTCTACTAAAATGATTTAGAATGATACTTTTACGTGCAGGTATAATAAAAAAAAGAATAAATTGTACACAAGCAAAACAACAATCTTAAGATTTTAATGAATTACCTTATGCACAAATGACAGACGCAGTGCTAATCTTATTCTGTATTGATACAAAGTTTTCATATAGACAATCTTTTATTTCAAACTCAACAGATCTACCCCTGCAGCAGATAACACAAAACGTGTAACATGAAAAACTACAGTCAACCTTGCCACATTCTTACTAACTATCAGGTATGAAAAAAACAGTCTAAATAATCCCACCTCTCTCATTGAGCCATAAATGAAACAGACTGAATGATATTAGCTAGCAAAGGACGAATACAGGGTTAACCTTTGCACGATAACGCCTTAACTCTTTCTAATGACTGCTGTATATAAATATACGTATTCTGAACTCTGCCATAGATATTATCATCAAAATTCATTGCACTCTCATGGTATTCAAGATTTTCCCTAACAGCCTTGAAGGTTTTTTTTTCTCTCTCTAACAAGAGGACAACGAGCCCAGAAAAAGCTCAGAAAATGGCAACAAACTTCTAAAACCAATGCCCCTCTCGAATCGGTTACCAAACTTATCATCGGCTAATTTACATACTAAACGACACTCGTTAAAAAAGTGGGAATAACCTGATATTAGTTAATGATAATAACCATCTACTAATTACACGTTACGTAATTGTGTTGAAATTGTAGTTTCCCAAAATCAATAATAAAAAAAAGATTAATGAGTGTTTACAAAATTTGGCATCTTCAAAATCATGGCTGATATCTGCGTTTAGACTGCCATTATCTAATTATAAGTTATACATTTTTATTAAGATTTCATAATTTGCTAAAATCGTCTAAAGTAGATTTCAAACAGGAAATTACTTTATGTACCATCGAACGTTAGAAATTGTTCTTGTCCTTTATAATTGTTGTATTGCTATTTAATGGTATAACACTAATTCGCAGTTTAAATAAGGAGACAAATCACACTTGAAATATAGCACAATTTCTGTTTGTGCAATTCCAAGCAAACTGAACTGATTGCTTTTGAGAAAAACAAACGATTCTTTGTTTCCTTTATATTTGATATTGTCATGACAAATCTAGTTATACGTTTATTTTATGTGATGGTTTTCAACATTTAAGAAATGCTTCCAGAGAATTATAATATTTTTACTTTAGAAGAAGTATTTTTTTTTTATTTAGTTGAAAATGAATTGTAAAATGAAGGCGTTTGCTCACCACCTGCAAACCCAAATTGTAGGTTCTCAAGATGAAAAACAAAACACCATGAAACCATTTCGTGGGAATCAATCCAGTCAAGATATAATAATGAAAGATAAACAGGCGTCCAAATTTAATTCTACGTTTAGTTATCTCTTTGCAGTTGTCAAGTTCATAAATTTATTAATACTTTGTATCTGCTGTTCAACTAGTCCTCAATCTAAAAGCTCTAAAAAGGTGGGCAATAGAGATAAATCAGGAGTATTTTTTAACGTTAAATGGAATTTTCAATCCCTCCAAACGAGTAAACGAGTAGGAAGAATCTCAATTATCTTCAGTGGTTGTTATAAAAAAAATAATAATGCAAGATGTATGGCTGGAGTTCCCCGAAATACATTTAACTTGTTAAAAGAAATTGAAAAGGAAAATATTTAAATAGAAAATAGTGCCATGCGACATTTGCTTAAATACTTGAAAAAGTGGTCCTCACAATTTTAAAGAAGGATTACTTTAAAAAGTGATAATGGATTTGTTGACCTCTTTATTTGAATGACTATTTGTATGTATCAATGAACCAACCGTAGTCGACGATATTTGATAATAATTTAATGTCTTTTTAAACACAAAATATTAATATTTCCAGCAAAGATGCTTATGTAGATTTCAGCCATAGCAACTATGCCGATTTAGCTGAACATGCATATCACGCCCTCTATCGCAGAGAAACGAAAATCAAAAGAAGGAATTTCTAGCACTTAACTGGTCAGCTCTATTTGAAATTACTCGGATTAAAATTACAAACAACACATACAAATGATGTCAATCAATTAGTAATTACGGTCTAAACGGGTATGGATAAACCAGTCGCAAAAACACTCTTAAAGAATGCATTTTTTTGTTTTCGGCATGGTTGACAATCGTCAGAAGCAGCAGGAGACCTGTTGTGCAAATTAAGCTAAGATTGATAGCAGCACTATCGGCTAAATGAAGTGGAGTGTAGCCATTAAGCCCATTCCATTTTCGCTTTTAACTTCAACAATTAAAGCCAATGATTTTCTAATTGCATCAATTTTCTTACGTTTTTCGTTCCACCCAAAAGTGCTTCCAAATTGAAACTAATAAAAAAGGGAGCTCCAAGTTGCCCGACTTCAAACAGGTAAAGGGGGTATATAGGATACTGCATAAGGGCGATCGAAGGTCTGACGTCCTTGAATAACAACGAAAAAATCATTCTAAGGAATGTTTTCCAAAAAACAATAATTTCTCAAAGTTGAAAAAGAAAATCTATTTTCATAAATGTAGCGGTGGCGATAAAGTAAAAAAAAAAACACTGTAAACCGGACAAAAATTCTGTTTTTTTGGTCTTCTTCTGATGGGGGGTTCGAAAGAGCAGATGGGAGGCTTTTGCATTCCATTCCAAAGTTTCCCAAGGACACATTTTAAGGGGCCACAGGCTCCAGTGTTAATTTTTCGACTACTTTTTGAAGTGTACGTCTTGGAGTCCCCCTCGTGGTGCCTCATTTCTTAACAACTAACTCTTAATAATCGACTTCACGGATGATAGGGATGGTGGTCCATCTATCAACTGATCTGTCAACAAAAATTTGCATGAGAAACACTTCATTACCGATACAGAAAAAAAATCGAGAAAATGGATTAGGTCATCTTCGAATCATAAATATCCATTCCTCACTGGTCTACTGGCTAAGACATTGACGGACATTTTTGAGTTATTTATCTACTGCAATATTTAACTTGGTCCCGCCATGTAAATTGCCATTCTGTATACACCTTAGCTAGAAAGTCGTATTTTTAATACGAACATTCAAGATACGATAAAAAGTTGGTATTTGCAAGAAAAGTACACAAAGCCTAAGCAGACTGTTTAAAAAACTAACATTTTTAAATAAAAAAATGTGGCAATTCCCATCAACGTGATTCTTTAGTCGATGATAAGAGGGTAAATTCATTTTAAACAATTGTGCAACGGGCGTGAACAAAATATAAATCTCTTAATTTAAGTTTTTACTAAGGCGGATCCTCCCCTTGAGCTACTACTGTGCACGTATAGTAAATACAAACACGATTTAAAAGCATTTCATGTGAAGAATGGAAATGATTCTGATTATTTAGGGCAAATTTCCAATGGCAATGATTTAGAAATAAAAGTAGAGCATACCCATATAAATATTTTTTTCAAAAGAAAACCATTGACAAATTTTAAGAAGAAAATAAGTTTGTCGCACCTTTTCAAGCATTTAGGAATGTCGTTGAAAATCGGAAACACGTGAAAAGCTGTGGCCTTTGTCTATACCAGGAACTTTTAATTCGTATTATTGTTTTCGACAACATATTACATTTTTATGATGCCGTTGTGCAATAACCAAATGGCTTTACTTAAGAGATCTTACAAGGAGACTTTAAAACATTTTTCATAAACATGAAACATACCAGCTTACAGAAGAATACATGTATCCTGCCAGTTTTACCTCTTATGCGGATGCAAGAGTTATATATTATACAGTAAGTAGCCTTGTGTCGTTTTTTGATATTTCACAAAATATCAAGATTTCAAGATTAAGCTTCCCTATTTCGACAAGTACTAATGCAGAGAAACTATACATATTTTAAAGTGAATGGGCGTAGATGTGCAATATCTTTGAACAACCAAACATTCTATGCATCACTAATACAAATCATCTTGGGGAAGGGCTGACCTGTCTGGAGGCCGGTCATCCCCTAACATTCTTAAAAAATGTATCTTGTCTGCCGACCTTCCAGTTAGGGTTACCAACTTTCTCTGATTTCTTCTTTCCTCTCCATAGTAGGTCTACCAGAAAGTAAAGCTCGTGGTACTTACTGTAACTTCAAGTACACCTGAACATGATTAACGGTGGTCAACAAAGTTCAGCAGACAAACACTACATGACTTTGACCAAGAGTAAACAAGCGATTTAAAAAGAAAATGATTTACGAAGGATTTAAACAAGACGACAAGACACGTCAGAGACATCATACAGAGAAATAGTCGTCGGAACCAGCCATTCAGAAAACAATGTTTTGTGATGACCAGTCTGGCTGCAAGGTCGTTGTTTCCAAGGTCCGCGAAGACAGATGAATGTCAAGATGAATGCGAGTCAAAGAAGCTAGTATACTTTGATCCAAAGTAACCTACCAAAGAAAACTACAAACACAGCTGACTGTCTGACCACGGTCTTCAACGATAAATAAGTTAAGGACATTGAAAGTTGTGTAGGATAATTCTTTGAAATTAGTGCTAAAGTTTTGTTAAATAAAAGCTGTCATTACTAAAACATTTCAAATTTTTCCCTGAAACAAACGACATACTCGTGCATGAAAATCTTGCAAACATCACGTTTCTTTGTCCTGTTGCATATTATTAGTATACAAACAACTAATGGACGGCGAAGGTATCCAGAGCACCCGGTAGGCATTAAACAACAAGTCGCACTAATCCATTTCCAGAAATGTTAATCCCAATATCACGCATCAGCCAAAAACAAACACCTGGACGAAAACACGTCAAGCTGGACAGGTTAAACACCACTTGGTCATCTGTGGTCATACGAGCACGAAAAAAAAAGAAAAAAAAAAGCGCCCACTCACCTCGTTCATTTTATCTTTCTGGCAACAAATTTATGCGAGGAAACTACTCACCTCCCACCCACCAACTTGGTTCAAATTTTGTGAATCAGAATAACATAAGATTCGTCCTAGGTGATATCTAAGGGTACAACCCAGATGACATTCCAGAGAGAGCTCCAATGTCAGCTCTATGTATTATAGATAATGATATGTAAATTCCGAGCATTGTTGTCTGTAGTAATACACAACACGCACTCTCTGGGTGTCTCACTGCAAATTAATTCCCAAAGTTCATTGATTTTTAAACTGGCTGGTTTCACCTGATAAAACTACGAAGAAAAATGCATTCTTTGATTAACGACTACACAAGCAAGAGGCTTAGATGCTTGTACCTTACATCCATAAATTATGAGAAAAATATTCTCTGTGGTCTGAAACCACCCAATATTACTAAAATAAGTACATGACTGATAATATATTCTACTTTTCAGGGAATTGGCATTTGTACTCAAAATTTTTGGGCACGCAGCACTCTTAATACGTGGAATCAGCAAAGAAACCCTGTAGGCTTACAACAACTGCTGGCAGAAATTCGAGTTATGATTAAGGTGTTGAGGGTCATCGAACATCACAAATTTGGATAAAACATATTGAAGTGAATCTTACTTAATGAAACTTATGAAGTTTGTCATCTGCTTTTTGTTTTTGTGGTTGTACTAATTTTGACATTATTTTTAAAAACAGTATTTGGCCTTCAAAAATTTCAGTCATTTAGCACTAATTCCACCAAAATCAACCCTAAAAGACTAATTAACAGCAGTAGCATGAACCCTAAATGTTAATACATAGTGACAAATTGAAGGTGATTGTAAGCCTTCTACTTTTCCAGAAAAGTTAAAAGTCGTGATGCCGAAGGCAGTAAAAACCTTCAAAAATTCACTATGTGCATAATAAAAAAAAGAGTGCATGCCGCACATTTTTGTATAATTGCTATAATGGTTAAAACATATCATCAAAACACCTTGAAACACAACGAAGTAAGCCGAAACGTTTGGTTTTTACATTTAGCATTTCTATGATGCCAACAAAGAATTAAAACAATAGGATGTTTAAATGAATTGTGAGAATTCTGTTCACTGATGCTCAGTGGAGGTCTTGGTCTACGATATTGGTAACCAGTATACAAAAGGAGTCCATCTACAACTACTGTATAAGGCTGTATAAGGAAATAAATGCATTTTCAAAAAACGCAAAAGTAGAAAAACGGGTACAATCAATTTATATGTTTGTGAAATAAATGTTTATTAAAAGCTATTATTAAGTTTCTTAAAGGTCGGTAACATTTTAGGGATGTTTTGCCATCGGTTAAGTTGTAAAAACTTAGATTTTTCAATATTTTCAATATGAACATGGATAAAGTCACTCTTTTTTGAGCAATTAATGTTTCACATTGTTTTTTCATCATCATATCGGAGAAAAATCTGACTTAAAATATTGTCTACTTATCTGTAAATCCCATATTTATAATTTACTGAGCCTTTTCAACCTTGGAGATCTTTAGAGACAACTTTAAAAACTTAACTTTTTTGTTTTTTTTTAATATTTTTTATAGCTAGCTCCAAAGATGTACAATTTTAATTGATCCTCCATTTTTTGAGTACACAAGACTCAGCCTGAATACTAATGAGTGTAGCAATCTTCTAGCAGACTTCCAAGGCGAGAAGCGTATCAAATACTGCTAAATTTGAATAATTTAACAGAATCGCAATTAATTCTAAGGAGAACCCAGGGAGTAAATGTACTTCGCATCTAGCTCCAGACACTGGACAAGAATATATTTTAAAATTCCTGAAGCATCCATTGAGCCCAACCTCGATTGACCATCCCTACACGTCTGGACGAAAATTCAATGCAAATTAATAGAAGACAATCTCTCCATGAATGCCATTAAACCACCATGAGGCGGTGAAAGCACTTCCAAGAAAACTGCTATTGTTGATGCAAAGGATATTTAATGAGCCAGGGGCCAGGGTTAAGCACGCCATGCTTGGACCATAAGTAGTACTCGAAGAGCTGAGTACGCCATCACGTATCCTGCTAACATGCATAAATCGCGATAATAAAGCCGCAACTGGTAAGATATGCCTTCAACCACTCCCAAGCATGAAATCGTCTTTGCATACATTTAAAAAACGCTCAACATTTCAGGTTGGCGTCCTGACAGTAAGGACAAGTTGGTAATGACATGACATCGACCTTGCGATGGCCACCAATGCCCGTAACCAGCATTAGGCTTGCAATAAGAAGATAATAAAAACGTACACTGGTGCACTAAACCAGGTAAATGTATTAAATTGAAGTCCAACATAAGAAAAAAACCGGGTAAAACATTTTAAGATGGAGTCTTGAGGGGAAAAAATGAAAACATGGTCTCCTCCAAAAAAAGTGGTTTAATTCTCCGATGGCAAATGCAAATGAATTGCAGCGCAATAACCACTGCCCACCTACATCGTCATCCTATACACCAGGACTAGTCTCAATTTACGTGAAAACACGTCATCCCAAATGTGTAAATAACCAGGTTTCTAATTTGCAAGAATGAGTAAGATCATCGAGTTTGGAAATCATGCATGCATGTATGAGCATGAAACGCCTCCCTGAATTTTAAGATATGTTAAATGGAATGAGTGGGATTACAGAGAATGTGCTAACTGATTTATGAAATGTAGATTAGCACTATATACGACTGGTGTTTACAATTGTGGGTGGTGACAATGTTGTAGACGTAGACATTCACTTTCAATGGGGAGTAGCATGGTATAGTTAGAGGCGCTTATCTGACAGACTGCTTGGAATCTGGCAACACTGTCATACTACTTCAGTCTACTTGTAGTCTACAATCATCTTGTTTTTTACAAATTGGGGTATACATTAAGATTCACTTCAAATGTGATATTTTTTCTGAATGTTTCCTTGGAAAATTTGAGACGCGACTAAGTAAACTCCACTTTTACTTTTTTTTTCTTTTTCTTTTCTGCAATTAACTTAATTCAAATATAGTTGACTTCCCTCATTTAACCTTGTAAATGAAACCCGTGCTTTGTGACGTCTCCAACATAAAAAATGCCATTTTATATTTCCTCTAATACCATGCTCAATGAGATTTACACCAACGGGGAAATGAATTATTAATTGTCTAAAAAATTTCAAAAAATTAACCAGATCGTTCATCGTCTGTTGACTTCAAATCAGCTAAAAGTTTTGAAGTATTAATACTTCAAAACTTTTAGCTGATTTGAAGTGCAGATAACCATCAAATAATGAAGCAATTTCTAAAATGCCCAGAAGTAGGATCTACCAGATCACTTTATTTTCTCCGTCATTATCTTACAGAAATGCGTCAATGATTATTGAGTGACTTCCTAGTATACGTCTTTCATTCTGACGTACTTATATAAGGGGGTATTCATTAACATTTTTTTTTTCTGCTCCTGCATTATTAATTGAGAATGAATTTTCGATTCACTGCTCTGTTGAGTTCGCCTTTTTATCGAATTGAAAAGGGCGGTATTTGGCCACTGAAGATGCCACGCAGCAAAATGCATTAACTCATACAAAAAATCCACAGAAAAACACCCTGACAGCTCGATCATTGTGGAGAAGATGGAGGGAGGGGTGGAGGGGGTTCCTCCAAAAAAAAAAGGTCTCTCCTCTTATTATCTGCAAAGACATGCAATGTCTTCGGTACACTCTTACTCTTAAGGATCTTCCCACTTTCTCCAGCACCACCAGTGTGTACTGGGTTTTCATCATGGTTCTAAAGATGATGAAAGGGTCTGGCACGAAGGACAGTGTTTCAATCAAAAATTGGGGGACTTTCATACAATACAAAACCGAAATGCCTCGTTTTTCCCTTCCTCGCCACCCACAGCGATTCCAGCGGGACATTATACCTCGCCTGGTCAAACCCAAAGTTTCATTAAAATCGCAGTCTTTTTCATGCTCTCCAGGCTCGCATTCTTCTGGTGAACTTAGGTCACGCAAGAGGTCAATTTGTTCGCAACGTGTCTGATGTGATTTCCATGTTTATCCCCCCACCCTCTTAGGAAGAGAAATTGTGCATCTTCACTTTCAGACAAATGTTTTTCGGCCGGAGGAATTGCTCCAATCATCATTAACCTACAATATAAGCAATTAATATGGATTAAAATACTAAAGTCGTTGAGATAACGCCTTAATGGAAAATATGGCTAAGCGCCCTCTGTGATGTGGAAGGTAACATCAAAATACCATTGCACAATCAATTTGTGTGATAAAGAAGGGCACAACTCAAACGTTAGGGCGATAATTAAACAACACTTTAAATTGGCAATCCAGTCGCCATGCATTCAACAATGCCGCAACATTAATTGTCCAACAATCCATCAGGCAAATGGATAACTTTGCATAAAGTGGAATGTCATAGTTGTTGTTACTTTTTCTCAAAATTGACATGCAAACTTGTCATTTGCTTGGTGTGCGATGACAATTTTAGCGTCCTTTAATATGCCATAAAGTGGAAAAATACTCCATTAATGCTTTTAGTAATCAAATAGTAATTTCAAAAGCAAACTTTCAAAAATATGAATTAATACAATATTATACATATATTTTATAACTTAAGAATTCAAAAAACGACGGGTCTGTGTCGTTGATTATGAAATGTTCTCGTAAGCCGTTTTCCCGTCACGTAAGCCGATTCACAGCCGTTAGCCGTAATTGCCATTCCCTTACACTTCCGTTTCACCACCGTCTTCCACCTATAATACTGAGAACAAAGACATAGTCCTACATGAAAAAGTTATGTAGCTTTACAGCAAGGACTAAGAGTTGTTATTCAAACAATGTCGTTTGACACAATGGTGTCAAATCTGTAATTTTGCTAAACATGGCAATAGGTGACCTATTTTCAGAATCCCATGGCGTCACCTATGGAGAATTCTTATCGAAAATCACTAATAAGATTTACTTTTTCAAAATGAAAATTTGTCATGTGCATGATTGCAGACTAACAACGCATTAACTTAAAACTTGTGTAGAGATGAGCGTCAATTGAATGACGTTCTTAAAATAACAACATTACTTTCACAAACATTTATCTATCAAATATTTAATGCGCATCTCCCAATTGGCATCGCACCGTTTGATCGTTTCTCCTTGACCTTCTCTGGCTGGGAAAGTACAAAAGAGATAAAATAAATAAATGGTGAATTGCAAATAAGACCGATTTTTTTACTACCAAAAAATCCCTTTAGGGTTAAATAAATGCCCCACGCACGTAGGGGGAAGGTTGTTGCGTGATGTGGAGAGGTACAAGGCCTAACGTCAAAAAATTACCTATAGCTACCATCCTCCTGATTTTCCGAAGAAGAAATCAAATTCCAAACAAATTACGTCATCCACAAACTGCCTTGCAGAAGACTACAGGGGGGGAGGGGGGGGAGACTCTGGTTTTGTTGGCCAGAGGGCTTCTACATACAACGGAATATGAAAATGAAATCACTGCATTTTGCAGAATCACGAACCTTAAATACTTAAGAGGAGTGAGTTTCCTGCAAGCTATGAACCCTCATCGCGTCATAGTTTTTAAAAGACAGATATGTGGGTTGACTATATTCCAGCATCCTAAAATCCCTGACATTTTGGAGTTTCCAAGGCCTCTAATAATATGCAAAATGTTTCCAATCAACTTTACAGTTTTGTGCTCATCACGATGACCCAGATAACTTTGAAAATTTTCCATCTTAACAGATGTCCAGTTATTGCAATCATTAATGTTTGGGATGAAACACCATTCTGTTGTAAGATAACCTCATAATGCCATATTGGTTCAAAATGGCGTCAACAAATTTCAAAAGCAAAACCTTGCCCACTGATTCGCACAAAAACATTTATCAAAGGAATCTTTGTATCACTGCAGCAAAGAAACGTTAACATATACATGTATAAATTACATCTTTTAGAAAGATTTGAAGGAAGGAATTCTACAATGAAAAACTGCTGATCTTGCCCTCGAATCACAAGATTTCCATTCAGGAAAAAACCCTAAAATGACCCAAATTGCAGAAAGATAAAACACTTTCGTGATGCTAGCAAGCAGGGTGGTGAAAAAAGCGCTGACACTCATTAAATAAAACAAATGCAGTAATTATGCATACGATGTTAAACAATGCGATAATGGTTTATACAGACGTATTTAATCACAAATACAAACGACTGTTGTGGGCCAAACTTGGAAAAAAAAAAAGAAAGACTCACAAATCAAACAATTGCACATCGTGCTCATCTAAAGAATCGCAATTCAGAATGAAAAGCGTGACACCTTCAGACATGCAGCTAATTGAATTTCCAGTAATTAACCTCGATGTTAAAGAAAAGTGAAACTAATTTCCATATTGAGGGAATCCGAAAGAGTTTAGTGCATCTGCAAATAGACAACAAGTTTGTGCGAAAAACACATTTTCTGCCCTTCTACTAAATTAGAAATGATTCACCATAACTTCGTTATTTAATGAATATAATTCTAAGCTATCCAGTAACAAAAGACCCAATGCTTATTTAGTGAAAACGAGCAAAAAAATTGGTTTCGTGACGGAAACAAACACGCAAACATGGTTGATAACAAGGAAGATTCACTATATGGTCACATTTTCCTTCAATTCTATATTTCTATAACTCACAACTAAACTCCCACCCCAAAATATGTCCTGGCACTTTCCTTAAATCACAGCTGATGATCATTAAACTTCGGATATCTGATCAGATCACAAAAACTAAACATTTTGTCAAGTTGCAACTTGTTCTCAAACTGTCCAATGAGTTTTCACTGAGTTTTCATTAAAAAAAACCATGATAAATTGCGTGATTCATTATAAGTGTTATGTGTTTCACAACTTACCTTGAAATCACATGTGGAACAAGAGGACACAATGCAAAGATGCCAAAAATTAAAAAATTTCTTTAACAAGGGCAAATAATGAGGAATTAATCCAACCCCTTAACTACTACAACAAAGCTCGCGACCTTCCCAAAAGCACGTTCATCGGTAATTTAAAAAACAAAACCTTCAAAAGGCTATAACGTCATATTTAAACATACTGGAAAATAGGAAAATTATGGCTCATACAAAAGCCGTTGATATACTCTATGTACCCACAACTGTTATTTCAAACAATCGTAAACATCACATAGGAAAAGATATTTTCCTTAAGACATCATTGAAATGATATCAGCAACTAAAGTCTAAATACGTCATCAGAGGCACGTTTTAGTTCAAAGGGCAATACTACGAATAATCGTGAAATCAAACCAACTGCTGTTGTCCAAGGTTTTGTCCAAATATATTTAATTAAAAAAGGCCCACCTGCAATTTTTAATATAAAAATGATGAAGGAAATGACGGTATAAAGCCAACTGTGATTGCTTAAATGCCATTGCTGTTGGAACGAGGAACCCCAGTGTGACTGCAATGTATCTAGCAAAATACAATTCATTTAATGTTGAGAACATTATAAAAAAAACCTCGACTAAAATATTTCAGAAATCTACAAACTCTGCTATACCCTATATATTACATTCTGAGACCCACCCAAAAATATCTTAACGATAACGTGACAATCGAACTATAAAGAAACAGGAGAAGGAAAACAAACTTTTTGGTGGATTGCACCATTTCAGATTTTGGGAAATGTAGATTAAAACAGTTTAAGGTATAATAAGGACATATGTCATTGTTAACAACTTGGGAAACAGGTTGTAATCGACGACTACGTAATGGTGCAAACCACTATGTAGTTTGTTTCTGAAATGCGGCTGCTAGAAAATGACAGATGACAAATTTCTAAACAAACAATTGCAACAATTAATTTAAGTGACAATAGTCATAGGCTAGATTAGCAAATTAGATTCGAGCATAAATATTTTTTAAGGCAACCACAAAAAAAAGGTTTAGAAAATCGAAGTGGCAGCTATATAGTGTTCAATCACAAAGTTCTTGAAAGAATAAAAGAAGTTTGAACACCAGGATAACGAATAAAAGAAAGATACAGAAATACTAAAATAGCGGGTGTGACGGTCACGATTTTGATTTTGTTAGAAATGTGGAGGGAGTATTGTAAAAAAATCAAAATCATGGTAATAATTCGTGGTACTTAAGTAGAATTGCGTGGCCCCAGTGCAGCTTGACCATATCAGTTACAATTTTGCAAATAATCCGTGACTTACTGTTTCTTGTAATGGAGATAACAATTATATTAACAACAATAAATTGTATTAACCCTCATTAAACACAATAATAATGCATATTAAATTGAGGGTGACTTTATTTCTGATAGTCCTACTTTGTTTAATTAGCCTATTCCGGCAGCACAAGTTAATGTGGGCACACATGGTTTTACAGCTATAATATCGTATCAAAAATCGATTATTTATTAACACTTCTAACTGAAATTTAGATTATTTTGAGGTTTTAAAAAAAGCGACAGATATATATTCAGTTAGTGAACAGCAGTCTTTTGTCTTTCTGTACTTGTGATAATCCACAAAAAAAAAAAAAAAAAAAAAAAAAAAAATTTTGAGTAAGGCTATGCTACGTTTTTAAGGTTACCATATCACAAACCAATTAACCATTTCTGACAAGGGCGAGGTCCTTTTAATTTACGTTTTTGGTGAAACAAAGGCAGGCTTTTTTTCTTCTCTGTATTCTGCCATTGAAGCAGAATATCATGATCTCTCAATCATCAATTAGATAAAATAACTCATCAGGACCAGCAAATGACAAAAGGAAACTGGACATGGTAAGAATAAATCTTAATAAATTTGAATTCGATTGATATTGTTGTATTGTTCATAATTAAAAGCTGTGCTATAATGTTGTGGATTTCATTTTAATTCGAATTGAAAACAGATTTTGATAGAATTGATGATGACGTGCATGTGCGCATGCGCAAAGGCGATGTCGTCATTAACTGCTCGGTGCGCATGCGTACATCCACATTTACATAAATCTTATTAAAATCGGTTTTCAGCAAGGATTAAATCCATTTCGTGACCACAGCTAAAAGCTAAATTACTCAATAGCTTAAAAAATTAACAACTTATGATGGTCTGTCATTTCGTGAACATATTCAAGGGAACAATCTGCGTCAATTTAGTTGTGTTGCATCATACAATTGTTTTTCTTAACACCTGTTCAAGCCACCTAATTAATCAAATTAAATGCACCTGGGATTCAAATTGGGAAATTTATCGCTTTATTTTTCCCAAAACTTTTTCCTTATTGACAATATAAGCTAATCGATTTCATACAGAAAACATATTTTTGGCTTTCAAAGGTTTTTTAGTGCTTTTTTTTATTTTCGTTTTCTAAAATATAGGACAAGATCAACACCAAACATGCATCAAAAACAAATCGTTTTTAGGAGAAACGAAGGAAGATTTAGGTCACAAATTTTCAAGTACCATCTAAGATCTAATACAGTAAAAGAATAATTTGTAAATATATAAATATTCATGAATAAATCAACCGCAAAAAAAAACCAGGGTGATAACCATTCGAAGAAGAATTCGGTACGCCATGGGAGTCCCACCTAAATTAATATCAACTTTAGATTTTTAATATCTATATATATGGGGAAAAAAGATGCATTGTGCTTGGAAAAATAACGTATTAAGCACTCCTTTTCTTTAAAACCTTGGCATCCATTTGTTCAAGTGCAGTTGTTATTCAGCTCATTGAAATATAATTGAAAAAAAAAGCACAGTCACAAATAAGAGACAACCTAACAATTTAAATAAAATAAACAACACGTAATGTAAAATTTAAAAAATAAATTTCTAGAGTCCTTTTTTGATATGATCTCCATAATTCAGACTATCTTAGAAATTTCATTTCGCAAACGTTTTTAGTCATTCATATTTGGTTCTTTGAACCTAAAATAATTAATGAAAACACCTCCTGGTAATATCTACCATTCAATTAAAATACATGAAATTTAGAAAGATTATTTGGTTACCACATACAAATTGTAGGGAAGACATACTTTACTGTACATAATAAATTTCCAGTCATTTTTGGTATTTCCTCTATAATTAAAGCTACCTTATGCATTTTAGTTCTTTGAACCCAACATAATTAGTGAAAACATCTACTGGCAATTTCAACCAGTCACTTAAAAATACTAAAAACTTGGTCACCTCATACACGCTGTACATATACATTATGACACTTGAGGTTAATCTCAGTTTCCAGCTCCATATTATGATAAATTTGATGATGTTTCCGATTATATGATTATTATGTTATGCTTTGGAAATTAATGATACGATTATTTTTCCTACTTGCACGTACTGAAACAATTTAAAACGTAATCAATTAACGACTCAATTAATGCTCATTTAGAGTTGGCATAAATAATTTTATGTCCGAATTTTGTATCAACACAGAATCGTTAGCGTCCAATTAATACTTTGAAGCAAGGAGAAGGAAATGGCCCACAATTGAATTTAAAAACATTGTTTTTAATAACCAGTATGTATATATATAGAATATTTTCCTACTAGCATTATCTCATCAGAAAAGGCGGTTTTGTTATCATTTGTTAGCATTTGATATCGCTTAATTACTAACCTGAATTTTGTGGTCTTATTTTAGAAAATTTTCGGTCAGTAAAAAATTAGATCGCAAAGCCAAGCCCTACTAGCCGATCAAACAACTGACTCTGTTATTAACCCCTGCTTTAATCGGCGAAATACGGGACGAATGAGGTCAAATGCAGGGTGGAAAATTACGATTAAAACTAAAAAAGAACCTATTGCCCTTAATATTAACGCTCGATAACTATTCCGGAGATATTGCTCCTCAGGATTAATTTCAAGACAGACAGACAAGGTTGAGGGTCAGCCAAATTCTTGGGGGTATACACCTTATACTTGAACATCAAGAACATAAACATGATACAAAAAAATATACTGACCCCTTGCATAATATCAGTTGATGGTATATCTACGGTATTTTTGAATAAGGATTACACCATCGTAATTTGCACCTATTCAGTTACCTTTAATACGTTGCTGTTATTTTAAAACCATATTTTAGAGATAAGTGTCAAACACCACAGCCCTTTTTTTCAAATTCACACCTGGCAAGAATACCCTTTTCCACTTCAGTTTTAAGTCTGTCCAGTGAGGGTTTCCCCCCTTACTCGAACATTGAAGGTACAATGGTCAGCATTGTCGTCTGAGGAATGTCCAGTGGTCCCAATGGATGACATTTTCGGATTGCAGTTTATGTACCCATGGGTATTAAACAGAGCCCCTCCTTGAAATGACCACAATTTACGGATTTTTCAGTCCATTCATATAGTTTTTCTGCATGGATAATTCTTCCAATTATCCAAAGATCAGGAATACGAAAAATTGTATTTGAATTGGTTATAAAGTATTTACAAAAAATGGCAAATTCTTCATTTTAGAAATGGAATATTGAAAATATCACATTTGCAAATGTATGCATTATATACAAACATTTAGTTGCTGAATGTTTTACTGTTTTTCTTCGTATCTAAGAACATACATGTACATCTAAACTTCCGCTATCATGATGGAAGCCATTAATGGATGACCCTTATCGATGTAAAGAAATTGTGGTTTACCGGTGCAGGGTGCGACAAAAATCAGTATCCGAGGAATATTCCTTACAATATCAAACTTTCAGTAAATCACACACCCTGTATTTAACTGGACATCATCTCTTCTATATGATTTACTACTGCAAACTGCTATGACCCTTATCGATGTAATGAAATTGTCAATTACCGGTACAGGGTGCGACAAAAATCACTTTTTGAGGAATATTCCCAACAATAATAGACTTTCAGTAAATCACACACCCTGTATTTAACTGCACCTCATCTGTTCTATATGATTTACTGCAAACTGCTCACTGGGCAATGACACACATAAAAATATCTCGTTACAACTATACGCAAAAAAATTCAACCTATATTTAGGCTAACAAATGCATGTCATTTTCAATTGAAAAAGTAGAGAGATGTTCATCAAAAAACAGAAGAAAAAAACAACACACACGTACTTCAAAATACACCGACAACTAAATCAAAATAAAATGAATGCATCAACTGTTTCAAAAAGCTAGCAAGACAGATTTTCATTCAAGCTCTCAAGGATTTTTTTAGAAAAAGCATTTCACTTTTAAAAAAATTTAATCCAATAAATCGAATCCATGATGAGCGATTAAACTAAACAAAAGCTGGACCGGAAAAATGCTGAATGTCTATTTTTTACTTAATAAAAGAACATATTCCCCTTGTTCCTAGAGCGCATATCCGGCCTAACTGCGTAATTATTATTGGGTAACCTGTTACCTGGTCTAGGCTACCAACTTGACAGCATATTTAAACAAGTAATTATGCATCCTGCACACATTAACGGCCGGTTAAATCAGAGGTATACCAAACAATTTCTCTGTAATGGACCATTCAAGTTTTATTAGACATTAACTCGATTTACTAAACGACAGGTTAATAAATCATTCAAATTTGATTCTGTATCGTTTAAATTTAACCGGAATTTGGTATAATCATAAAAACAATCTCCAAACATCAATATATTAATTGGTATAGGGTGTGAATTCCAATCCACCAAATCATCATATGCTATTCATAATGATATATTACACCTTGATCCATTTGTTATACTAGGTCCCTTTAACCAAAATGTATACAAATTAACAATGGTGAAAAATCATAAAAAAAACAAAAGTGTGAGATGCTCACCTATCTAGATTTTCGCTGCGAACAAGTATTTGTCGAAGATCTGAATCTATAACAAAATCAGTAAATCCTCAAAATCTCTGGAACGTCCAGGAGGAATCCATCTATCGTAGATATCACGACAGAATATTTAATAAGACGCACACGATGGATCAATTCTAATGATATTGAATAGATAATCCTGTCCCACACAAAAGAAGAAGCACCTCAAGTTCAATCACTGACGTCACTATCAAAATCAATCTAATCATGGTAGAATCTCATGATTTCCAGTCAAGTGTCGAACCCGTTGTTACGACAGTTAGTCCATTCCCACCATCAACTGATTTCGCGCACCAATAAAAAAAAAAATTGAAAAATGTCCGACTACATTTGGTTCCCACCGGTGGCCACCTGCTTCTCCTTCCAACTGTGAGACTGGGCAATGGTCGGTCGCGCTCTGTTGAACACCTCTGGCCGCTTTAGCAGTGGGTAGGTACGGCAGTGGGCCACGCACAGGCCTTCGTCCAAAACAAGCAGCAGCACCAGCACGTCCTGACACACATCAAGTTGCCTCCACTTCTTCTTCTGGTCGCCTCCCTCAGCTTTTCCCTCGCTCTCTCTCCCCTGAAATCCGCACCCTCGTCGTCGTGAGCCTACCTTCCTATAACCAATGTGAACCATCCATAAAATGTTTACCCCTCGAATAGGGTTGACCAACTCCCACACACGTCCGAAACGTGGAAGTGGACACTTTTAATGCGTGGTCGAAATTTGACGTCACGATTTAACAGGTTTTTATCTTTTTAATGGTTTTCACATGATGTGCATTTCCCCAATGTTTTCACTATTTAGGAACTACATGAACATGCCGTCCATCACACACCCTTACTCTTTATGTGTCTGAAGTACACGTACAAGTAACAAGTTTTAAAGGTTTTTCCCCCCTTTCCAAATCTTTTACCTCCCTTTCCAAATCTTTTCCCTTTTTAAATCTTTTCCCTTTCCAAAAAGATACCACATCGACTTAAAGTAAGCATACATAACGTTCATATAAGCATAACATTTGCAAGCCCTTTATGGAAAATTTAAGTCAGAGTCTGTTTAAAAATGGTTACTTTCTTGGAGATCTTGCAGATTTCCTTGTTAAAAAAAATATGATTTACAGATTGACTGTTAACAGCTTTTAAGTCACTGCAAAATATCTGCATTAGTAAAGATAATAAGTATAGATTATTTAGAATGTAAGTGGGGCCCTGATAAAGTTAGGCCCCTTCCATTATAGTCCCAGGTCCGGGCCCGGGGGAAAGGGAGGAGGGCAAGGCCGTATATGTAATCACATTTCGGGGAAGGGGGGGGGGCGGGTTAATGGTCCTCGTTTTTACCATAGAAAAATTTAGAAAAATTTCGTTTTTAACGC
>JAQGBW010001060.1:0-30032 GCA_034698625.1 Julus scanicus | reverse complement strand
TTACTTAAAATGCATTAAACTTGAATGTAGGCGCTAAATAGGTCTTACTTTTCTGAAATGTCAGAAAATAAGACGTTTAATAAGTTTTCAGATACAAAAAGAGTCTGAAAATAAGACTCTGTTTTTACAGTGTGGTTGTAAGTGATGCTACACATTTGTAATACTTAATGTTTACTAAACCTCTGTTTAAGTTATCACCTAAATTTCGTAGCATTTCTTGCTTTTGGTAGACCTCCATGTGCTGTGATACATAATTAAGCTAAGTTTTAATCATAAATCATAGTGTCTGAATTTTGGTTTTGACTTTTTAAATATATGTCTCGTTTTACTGTATCTTTTGAATCGTTCATTTTGATTACACCAGAAACATTTTAGCGGAATGAAATCTATAGGTTTCTAGTAACGAAACGCTGCAAATCTTAAACACTAGTCTTCCTTAGTTGTCAGTGATTAAGACTAGCTTTGCAATGACGTTTGTCTACTTATAAGATTAGATTGCAGATTAATCACGTGAAAGAATCCTTATCAATCGCAAGTAGATCTTTGACCAGGCCAATTAAAAGGATTTTGATCAACGAATGAATTTAATCCTGGTTTGGAGTAACCTGCCATGAAAATAGGCAATCACTGAAAGCAGCAGTGTTGTGCAGCACTGCCTACTTTTCAAATTTCCTTTTATGTACAAGTGCAGACTGTTGACCCTTAACCAACTATTTGATTAAAATGTTTCGGTTAGCAATTAAATTTAATTACGCTTCAAGCGCAGCTGTCCCTTAAAGTTGCAGGTCTCTAACAACGCCATCACGAGTCCTTATTGTGACGTTAGTTCCATAACGAAGGCATATGGTCAATGACTAAAATTACATTATAAAGGTTACATCTGAACTTAGTTTCCTGCATCTGGCCCTTACATGTTTTCGCCATGAGGTCATCTGGTGTACTTTAAACGCCTTAATGAGCGAAATCTGTTTGTGAATTTTTATCATGTACATAGTATGTACTGTCATCTAATTTCATCCAAGAATAATTTTTAAAAAAATTCATCTTCCAACTTGCCACATATTGTGATCGATTGACACTGGCATCCTTACGAATTAGTATCTTATAGATGTTTTCGCTTTATCCACCAGTAAGCCGAACTAATGAATGTCTTTGGGGAATATGCTGGCCATTTGACAACCTTAATTGGAATTAGCCTCCGTTATTTTAATAACTTTGGCCAAATCACCATCCCTGCATTATAATTTTTCCCCTTTGTTTCTATGGAACCCCAGGCATTGGCTATACGCGGCGGCAATTATGCAAATCATGCTTCGTCAATATATGGACTAATTAATAAAGAGGCTAATTGAACATTTTGTGTTCAGCACTAATGAGAATGCAAAGCAGCGGAGTTTTCGCCTACTTAATTGAACTGGTAACCAAGTAACAAATTATTGATTTTAATCACTTGATTGTTAATATAGAGATAAAACCACGTTGAACCTAAAAAAGATTATACAAGCTAAATTGACGAGGAGAATGGGCGTATAAGTAAAATATACAGATCTGATGATATGGCGTAGTCGTCAAATTTAAGGGTAAAACGATACTTTATTTCGTTGTATATATCGCAATGGAAATCAGTAAAGTGTGACATTTCATGTAATACTGTCATCATCATATAGTAATAATATACGATGTCCAATGAGCTTCGAATTTTAGTGTCTTAACGTTTAACGCTGTATATTTTGATATTCACTAATAAATTAACACATAGTTTTCTAAAAGTGCGTATGCACCAAAAGATTAGAAACATAAAACATATACATGCAACCTTGATGTGTCCAGAAGTGTTTGTGAAACATCGAAAAACGGCCATTTTCTGGCACATTTTGAAGTTTCCTGCGATCACTCAAGTGGCGGTCTGGATCAAAGGAATTTGCGACACATGTTTCGAAAAACATGTTGGAAATTTTGTTTCAGTGTTTCTTGTGTATGGTTTATGTGTTTGTGTACGTTTCCTCTGGTGCATACCGACTTTTAGACTAGTTGCATTAGACCGCATTACCTTCTGTTGAATGTGAAATTGAGAAATAATATTTGTCTTTCTGATAACTGAGAGGAGAATAGGGTTTATTCCAAAATATAGATAACTTTATTTGTGTATAGATTTTGGTTCTTCCTCCTTTTTATGGTCGATTACACATAGGTCCTGTGCATACTATAGTCCGCATGCAGCTTATAGACCAAGCATTAAAAGGACTATTAAAACGAATCACTATAGGGTTACTTGCATGGGTATATAATAAGGAAAAATGGCGGCACTGGAATTGTTTATCTTAAAGTGCTAGACAATTATCGGAAAACTGATTTCCTTCAGAAAACTAAAATCACGTTGTTGTGGTTTTTCGCCTATCGATAAACAAAAGAATCTCCACATTTAGTCTACCACATAATCGTAATTGCTTACCATTACTTCTTCACCTGAAAGTAGAAATTATTCGACATTTTTACCATTAAGAATGGCAATAATACTGTAAGCAAATAGTTTCTGGTTTTCAAAGCTCTAGGGATAGGAGAAATATGTTGTTTGTTTTCTCAAAAAATTGTTTTTAAAGTATATTTATACCCTAATCCCACCAAACCTAAATAAAACACTAGGAAAGTAGGCCAGCAGATGTCGAAACATCCAAGCGTTTAGGTTCCTTTTCCCACCAGACCGAAACCGCTAGGATTTCCGTGTGCTACCGGAAGTTTTCACGCTGCGCATGCGCACTGGTGCCATCGTGGCTTTCCGCTGAGTGGATAGCCACGCCAATATGGTCTGCGTGAAATCTTCCGGTAGCAGACGGAAATCCGATCATTTTAGGTTCGGTTAGAATAGGGCTTTATAGGTTTATACCGTTTCTGTTAATATTTTCAATGGGTTTAGACGATTCAGCGGAACGAGCGGAAAAACAAGTGCACTGAAATCTCGATGATTTGTTGCATTAAATTACGTGAAAAAGCTCACAATAATTAAAAATGATTTATGCAAATATAAAATATGTAAGATAATAAATGGTTGAGGAAAATTTGTATTTCGTTTATTGTAGTCACTCTAAAATTTTTGTTTTCGGATATTATTTCTTGCCTAATGTCGGTTTGGTGGGAATACACGGAATGGCAATCAGTTGATGTTGCGCCATCTGCTGGTGAGGCTTCGGCCTACTTTTCGAACGTCCTGGTTTGGTAGGCATAGTGCGCATGCGCAGCGTTGAAATCGTCCGCTAGCAGACGGAAATCCGACCATTTTAGGTTCGGTGGGAATAGGGCATTATTGATTTATACCGTTTCTGTTAATATTTTCCATGGGTTTAGACGTTTGATCGATCTCTTACAAAAATACTCTCATTATAAATTAAGAATATTAGTTGCCTAAAGATACTTTACAATAAAAATAAACTAAGATTGTTTTCGGAGACTATCCTATAGCTTAAATCTCTTAACTCCATGTACTTCCATAGGGTCTGTCGCCACTGGCTGATGTCTAATGCCAATAAAGCCGCAAATGGCAAGTACATGACAAACATTGGATGCGTGTCTTATAAACGTAACCAAGAGAATCTCCCAAAGCATATGGACCCCAGCACTCGTGATCAAGATTTTTAAGACCAGCATCACATCAGATAATGGGCAAGTTTCCGTGCCCGGGAATTGTGGAAGAACCTTAACGGCTAAAGGGAAACGAACTTCGCATTTTCTAAATGTATTGAAAATTATGTGAATTTTTTTTGTCTTCAAAAAGGGCAAAAACCTCAGTTTTGGTTTTAAGTAGTTGTATAGTAGTTTGGTATCCAGCTAAACCTACGCTGAACTGACTGGTGAAATGTCCTTAGAACCCGGAGGTAAAACGAGACTTTAGTTGCATCTTTAATGATGTGTCCACACAAAATGATATACAATTTGTCTATCGTCCTATAGGAAGAAGATGAATTGGTTGAACGTATACATTTCTATAAACAGATCTCCAAGATATGTATTCAGATAAATTGACGATTCAGTGAAACATTTGAGGAAATTCAAACGTTGATGTTGATATAACATGTTGCAATCCAGCTTTTGGAGAGAGCACAAATTTGGCAGAGAAAAAAATGTCCTCTTTTCTGTATTTTGAATGTTTGCCTAAAGCGAAGATTTATAAAAATAACATTGAAGTAAACAATAGGGCATACGGGAAAAATATAGCTAGGGGCAAGAAACCCAAAGACCTTCTAGTCTCATATAAGTAGTACTTTAAAAACAACAAATCTGGAAAACACCACCACGTAAAGTACAATGTTACTGCAAATACAGTATTTAAACTGCATAAGAAAGCGCAATAAACAAATATTAACACACACGAAAAGATTGCTTTCGCCAATCACATGTTTTTTCACTTTTAGAATTTTTTGTTAAATATACTCGGGTTTTTCTCAACAATTCAAGCTTTTCTCAGTCGTTTGATATTTTGGATTTCTTAAAATTCGTACACATGGCCATGTTTTTTTTATATATGTTCATGTATTTGTACATGAACATATGACAAACCTTGTTTGCTTTGAAATTGAAAATAATGATTCTCTTTCCTCCTCGTAAGCAAACAAGGTTTGTCTGGATCATTTTTTTTAATCAAAAGCTTTGTTTGTTTCTTAAAAGTAGATATGTTACTTTAAATGTCTGCACCCTGTTCATTATATATAATACATATCGAAACATGCCTCACACAAAAATCTTTTTTGTATTCAATGTGAATGCAGGTTTTTTATAGAACTTATTTTAACAGCTCATACAAAGTGACTTAATGGTGACTCGACTTTATGGTAAACGATGACTCGATTTTAATCCACTTATCAACTCATGAACTTTATTGTCAAATAACAGGGTAGTTATTTTTTAATTGCGAATAGATTTATATTAAAAGTAAAGCTTTTGACTCGGTCTCCCACCATATTTTTTTTTCTTGTGCAAGACTCAATCAATAATTATGGTGCTGTGCGGTGATTGATTAAGCAGCAGTCTTCCCTCATTAACATATCGTAAGAAGCAATTTGGAAGTTAAATTTGATCGATTATTTCGTCGTCCGAAACGCTTGCTTTCCAGATTGGATTGGCCCGAAACCAGAATAGACGACTTATGGATTATGGTAATCCATGGCCGCCTGCTGGAAGGCTTAATATATATGATAACTGAAGTCCTGAATGCCATCTCCTCGAGCTACTATCTATCCCTGTACGTGTGCTTTGAACTGTTGCAAAATTTTATAAATAGTGCGGATTGTCGTACCCTATGGCAGTCCACTGTCACTAGCAGATGCAGAATGCACGCCTTGCTGAACGATTGCATATTCTAAGTTATGTAGTTTTTGCAGCTGTGCAGCCCTGGCTTTTTCTTATCTCTGTGTAGCCAAATGGCAAGCTAGCGTGTCTTTGGTAGACATCATTTTACATATTTACTGAAGATCGATCTGGTTTTTTCCTTACTTCATCGTGATATTCTCCTCGCAATTTATCTTTCGGTCATGGCTGCCATATATGCTAATTTTTTTTTCTTGGAAGCATATTGGATTGACTTGAATTAATCGTTTGATTTGAGCTAGGTATGGATTTTTTTTCCTACAAATATAAATGAGAGTTCAATTCCAAAATCTTGAAAAGCCAAGATTTTCAATTTCGAAAACTTGTAAGGGAAGCTTTGCTTCTGTAACTGAATTGTAGGTTTCGCAAGAAAACTAATATTGGAAACGCAGAATGTATGGTTGCTGTAAATCCAGTTGGCATTGCAATTGTAAAGTTTGTAGTAATTTCTGAACCTGAGACGTGCTTGGAAAAGTTTCTTCTGTAAAACTTAATTTTGCAGCACTTAAAACTATCAAGCAGGTTTCTTTTAAACGAAAAAATTATATTTGTTGACTACTCCACACATTTATTTGGTTTTACATTCTACCAATGGGTTTATCACTAATGTTTACCCTTAAATGCTGATGGACTTTATTGAACATTGTTATGATTTGCTAATGCATTTTACCGGTTATTTTTATTCTACGGAATTGATTTTAAATATTGTTTTTTTACGATTTACATGGGAAATACCGATTATTTTTGTTCTACGGAATTGATTTCATCTTCGATTGATTTTTTACAAGTTTAAAAGGATCTCTATCGAGATTTGATATCATTCTCAAATTTCTTTCATAACTGTCATTCGAACATTGTTTAAATAAATAAATGAAAAATCCAGTGTTGCCAACTAAAGCGTATTAAATGTAGTCAAGGGAATATATTCCTAAATTTGTTGTTATTTATTTTATTGTTGACACCTCCTGTATTTAAACCATTGTAAGGATCAATTTCGTTATATATGTTGTTAAATGACCTAAACCGATAATCTCAAGTTGGAGAAATTGATGTTTAAGTTTATCGAGTTTTTAAGTACTTAATTGGAGGATTTTCTTCTAGCAGAAAGTGTACTGATTCACTGTCACTGAAAGTACACTAGCTCTCCACGAAATAAAACTAAATGATGCATGCTAGCAAATTTAACTTAAGTCAATATGTATATTTTCTTCCAAATCTGATCATTTAAAAAGATTTAATTTAGGATGAAAATGAGGTGAAATAGATGCGTATTTTCGTCTTAACTCGTGGATATCCTAAATTTACATATTTTGATTTGCAGTGATGAATACTTTCTTCAATGCTACACAGATTGTTATGGAAAAACTAAAATTCTGAAAAAGTTGAAAGCTATTTTTCTGTTTGTTTTCAAACTGTAGAGCATGTGACAATCATAAGTGTGTGATAAGAAACAGTTCATCAAAAGCTGTTAAAAACCATAACTAATTTATCTCATAGATTACTGGTATGTGGAAGCCAAAAATGGTCCCAAAATTATAAACAACGTGTATTTGTAAGACTTGTTTAGTTAGCATTAATTATGGTTTAACAAATCGGTGTCGTATAAGTCTTGTGCACATCTTCACATGAAACCAAAAATTAGTAGACAAATTAAATTAGCAAATATTTAAACTCGAGCGTTGTTTTAAAAAAAGGCATAAAAGATTGTAATTAGGTGTAATCAAATATTGGGAATCTTAATAAAATTTTTGAAAGTTTACGAAGACTTGGAAGCAATTACTCTTTCGCATCGAATTATTTTTTTGTATATGGAAAATCAATAGCAATTAAAGAAACCGGGCCAGTTTTCGTAATTAAGGAAACAGATGGTTGGTAATTGCAATATAATGAACTGTACTTGTTTGCGATGTAATTTGAAATTAGTGTAAATAGGCAGCTTGATTTTCTTGTTTATACACTATGCTGTGCATTTTGTGAATGGTAAGCTTATTGCCCTGAATGTGTTCCTATGCGCCATCTGTCCTCTCAAGGGAAACTTCGTTTTAGCTACAACATTTTGACGAATGTTTTGGGATTTAAATGCTTTGCATACGTAGGCCTACTTATCAAATCAAACATTTAAAACCAGAATAGCAAATCGCGTTTGTAAACACAAGTGAAGTGCTTACTTCTTTCTGTGAATTGGTCTCTTAGCCGCAATTTTGCGATCGAATGGTGTGGAAAATTTTGTTCGACAGCAATCAAGATTGACAGCAGATTGGATTTTTACAGAATTGCATTTTTTAGACTCTTGGGTTTTGCAAACCTACTCATGTATTCTCGCGGCTTACTGTCTTGTTACTTTTTCGCCACTTTTTAATTCACACTAAGAAGGATTATCTAAATGCGACATTCACCAGGCTTATAAAGCTTGACCAGAGAACAACTAGTCATGTATATGGCTAAAAACAATGCAAGTCATAAAAAAGTAGAACCCATTAAAAAAAAATAAAAACGTCGCGAAAAATGCTTAGATTTCAATGAAATTTGACACTTACATAGAACAATAGTGTAAAAAAACTTCTTAAACTCGACTAGCGTATAACCGATTCGTCAATCAAAGAATGGCTCGTTAGACTCCGGGCTTGTGTAAAGGGCCTAAAGGCCACCATGCAGAGAACATTTTGAACACATTTTATAATTTATTTTTGTTCCTACGTCACTATTGTTCAATGTAAGTCCCAAATTTCTTTTAAATCTAAGCATTTTTCACGAAGTTGTGATATTTTTAATCGGCTCTACTTTTTTATGACTCTGTGTATATAGGTCTGGTTATATCATTTTCTGTCTGAATTACAAACATTAAAATCGATTTGGAGTTTAAGCTGGAATCTATAAACTTAGTCAAGCTTTCATTTTTAGCTTAAAGAAGTTGGTTGTATAAACACGCTTTGAATACAAATTAAGAAAATGTTTATTTTACAAGATAGTAGACTACTTTATTTCTTTTTGGATTGGTATTGTAAAAAATGCATTTAATTACGTAGCTAAAAATACATTTTGCTTGAAATTCGGTATTTCTTCTTTTTGTTATTATCTAAACACAAGCCAGATCCATGCAAGGGTAAGATCCCTTCTATCTGCATCATTTGCATCCTTGACCAGATTACATAAACAGGTTGCAGATATTCAGCAGGTTACAACCAGGTATTTGTCGTACGGTATACTTGCCCTTATTTTTCCGTTCTGATTAAAATTGCATGATGATATCCTTTAAGTAGAAAGTTGAACGCAAAATGGATGAACAAAATTTAGGTTAACCTGTTTTTTTACTGGAATGTTTGAGCAATAGATGAATACAATTTGCATTGATCGATCTCAACTGCCTAACGCAACTTTTATTCGTTCTGCCGGAATTGTGGTTAGGTACACATCAGAGTAAAATTCTTCTTTGTGCAAATAGACGTTACATTTTGAGAATAATAATAAAAAAGTAACAATGCATGCAAAACAGAAAAAAAACCTAGCTGGTATGAAACAGCTTACGTTTGTAGACTATTTCCATGGTAAACTCTAAGAAATAATGGTGAAAATTGGTGTTTTGAAACACCCATTGCTGCTAACATGTTCAGTTTAAGATGTTTTATTTCTATCAGGTGTTTACAAATACCTATTGGTGTTTTAAAGACTAACGAGATGTTTTAATTGAAATCAGACATCTTCAAAAGGGTTTTAAGCTGGCGAATCATAAAAAGCACCACTAGTGTAAATTTGAAAGGGACACTTTTCATATGTCACTGCTTTCATAAACAAATGGCATCGCTTATATAAACAAACTACAGCAGCTGATATAAACAATCATATCAAATTGGGAAGCAATTCCAGGAATTTGCACTTAATTATGGAATTTTGAAAGTAAACGACATATTTTCTTCATGTTTTAGCATCTCCTACACACTTGAGTAGTTTGAAATTCCTTTTATTGTTATCAATATTGTATTCAGTACCTTAAGGTACTGCGTGATAAATACTTCATATATGGGTCTTAATCATCACCACATTTAAAATAATACAAAACACCTTTTCTCAAAGGAGTAGTATTTGTGTCAAGTCTTAACACTTTTTTTGGTTAAAGCATCATTTTTATTTAGTGTGTAATAACTTTACTGAATATTCAATTTAAATATTCTGTAATATAACAGCTCCCACATGGAAAAGAAATGCATTTCAAAAAGGCATATAGATTGAGTCACTGAAATGCATTTCAAAATGTATTTTGAATGTATTTTAAAATACATTTGTAAATGCATTTTAGGAAATACATTTCTAAAAATGCATTTCAAAATGTATTTCCAAACGCATTTTTAAATACATTTTTAGAAATACATTTTCGGTGTCTCAATCTATATGTATTTTAAATGCATTGCAAATGCACTGCAAATCATTGTAAATGCATTTCTGTTCCACGTGAGAGATAGGCGTTCTCCATAATAATTACAAATGAAATTACAAGGATATAATGTAGGATATCAAATATTGAAAAAAATAATAAGATAAAATCAATTTTTCATGAATAATCTCTGTAGGTCCTAAAAGGACCTTCGCAGCAAATGAAAACAACTTAAATTAATATGTCCAAGAAGACTCAAGAATACATTCGCAATATGGCAGAATGCATTATGGGCTTTTCATTAACTAAATTCAGTTGCATATTACGAACTTCGATGAAGTTTAATAAAGTTCTGCAGTATGTCTTCTTGACTGCTTTGTAAAATTGCATCATTTATAAAACTTTACTGATTTTTTTTCTTGAGGCTTTAAGTCAATACATAGTTAACAAATCCTTTTCTGAAGTGATTCGTCATGAATTCTGTCTGTCTGCCGGCCCTTGCATTTCAGACAATTCACGAATGCATGCAGTAATGATTTTTAATGATGGCTGCCAATTGCAATCAAAGAAGTTAATTACACGGTAGATTCACACTTTCAGTCATTCGCAGGACTTGTGTAATGCTCTAAAAAGTTATCTGCCTGCAGTGCAATTTCTTAAAGAAAGGCTCCATCCGGCGTTAATGAAGGCAAATTAAGCTACAGGCTGCCAAGATCCATCTATTCATACTTATTGGAATTATACGTTTCGGATAAAAAAAAAGCAATTTTTTTTTCTTATCGTTCTATATATTCGCGTGTTCAATCTTTAGTTATCTATGAAGGCTTAATCCCCTGGTTTCCTAATTCTATTAGAGATGTGCTTGCATGCATACGGGCTGCTTATTTTTCGCTTTCGCTGCATACGTGGTGCTATTATTTGCCATGTAGTGTTTTCCTTGCCTAACAACAATTGCTCGCTATGCGCCTATGGTATTATGAGCTTACATTTTTTTTTTTTTTTTTTTAGTCTCGGCCATAATGCGTCTTTCTATTTTTGCGTCTTATCAGCTCAAATTGACGTCACTTGCATCCTCCCACCGAGTTCATGCAAATGCGGCGTTTTGAGCTTCGTTAGGCAACCGGATAAATAAATTTAGGCAGCGTGTGATTATAAGCCCATGCCCCGTGTAGTTTGCCATTAGGGCGTGCTGATTGAAAAATATAATGCAGTTGCACGTACGGCGGAATAAGCCCAAAAGCATTGAACTTTATGATGCCGACAGTGTGCCTAAAAAAAGCACGGCAGAAAAAACGTCACAAACTTTAAATGTGTTCATTAGACGGCAGCTTATGAAAATATAAAATGCGTTTAGCACCCATAAAATTCAAGCCAATGACTGCTTTAATCCTTATGAGTTTCTCTTCTTTGTGTGTTAGTTGTACAGTATATGTTGGGCTTGGTGGAGCTTTAAAGGGCGGAGGATGCATTGGTGATTATCCAAAGAGCAACCACATACCTATAGTTTTTTTGGTGGTACCATGAGCAATTTTGCACCATAGACAATTTAGTACCAGCAACAATTTAGTGCCAGAGACTGTGAGACAATTTAGTAACAGAGACAATTTAAAACCAGAGACAATGTAGTACCATAGACAAGTTAGTACCAGAGACAATTTAGTACCAGAAACAATTTAGTGCCATAGGCAATTTTATACAATAATCAAGATTGTGCCATTGGCAATTTTGTATCAATGGCAATTTTGAACCATTACCACTTTTGTATGTATCATTGGCAATTTTGTATCATTGGCAATTTTGTACCATTGGCAATTTTGTACCATAGGTAATTCTGTACCATTACCAGTTTTTTACCATAGGCAATTTTAAACCATTACCAATTTTTTATCATAGGCAATTTTGTGCCGTTGGTAATTTTGTATCATTGACAATTTTGTGCCAGAGACTGTGAGACAATTTAGTAACAGAGACAATTTAAAACCAGAGACAATGTAGTACCATAGACAAGTTAGTACCAGAGACAATTTAGTACCAGAAACAATTTAGTGCCATAGGCAATTTTATACAATAATCAAGATTGTGCCATTGGCAATTTTGTATCAATGGCAATTTTGAACCATTACCACTTTTGTATGTATCATTGGCAATTTTGTATCATTGGCAATTTTGTACCATTGGCAATTTTGTACCATTGGCAATTTTGTACTATTGGCAATTTTGTACCATAGGTAATTCTGTACCATTACCAATTTTTTTACCATAGGCAATTTTATACCATTACCAATTTTTTATCATAGGCAATTTTGTGCCGTTGGTAATTTTGTATCATTGACAATTTTGTGACATAGGCGATTCTGCACCTTTAGCGATTTTTTCACCATTGGCAATTTTGCAACTTTGGCAATTTTAACCATTGGCAATTTTTCCCCCTTGGCAATTTCGAACCATGCTAAATTGAGTACTACAGGCATTTCGTCCATGGAGGATGAGAAATGGAGAAATGAAGTTTTGGAAGATATACTATCGAAATACCATCATAGCTTTTCCACTACTGAATCTGACATTTTACCAGGTTCATAGTTAAAGCTGATGAATGAAATGATTTTGAAGGGGATGCATATGAAGCAAGCCCATTATCTGAAAAAACAAAACAGCACAAAAACAAGTTCTGTTATAAGAAAAGCACTAGGAAATGTGTACATCCTAGATATTTTCTGACTTTTTTATATACCAAATGAAGATAACTGAGTTTTTAACACTGTAAATAGGTGCAATTTAGATACACAGAATATTAGTTGCATATTATAATTTCCCAGCTATTATTATTATTATCGAAAAAGCCTGGACCAAACGTGATAACATTATAAGGATAGGTCAATTGTATAGGTCTCATACCACATCAATTATGGAACAGTAATATGGAACTTCATATCCATAGATGTCATAATCAAGGCCTAAACGTTATTGTGCCACAGCACAAAGTAGGGTAGCTGGGTTTTCTTTCTTCTGTATAAATTTAAAAAATAAATTCAATTTTATGTTTGTTGTGGGTCTGGAAAAGACAGCTCCTCAGCATGGGACTGCGCAGCAACTACTAAAGATCTTCATTCTCTATATTTTCCAAAACCAACTTGTCTTGCAAGAGCAAGGCAACTTGTTTTGATTTGTATGAAAGTATATTTAAACACAAGTCAACAAAAGTAAACGAAATTGTTAAGATTTGGCATCACTAGGGAGTAGGCAACCTGACAGCGCAATTCAGCTACTGTATATATATATATATATATATATATATATATATATATAAACAACTGCTTCGATTGTGTTTAGGTTTCTTCGAGTTATTTTTGTATTCGTATCAAATTTTGTCAAATTTGCAGTTGCTATAAATTGTCGAGACGAGATTAGTAATTAAGTAAAATTTAACGATGGCCTTTATTCCAGCCTCCAAGTTTTGATCCAAACAATGACTTTTGCTCCCTGTAGTTTATGCATTGCCCTTGAAGCGTACAAGAAGCTTAACTGCTGTGATTGGATGAGCAGCCATTATCAATGGTAAACTCACATCTACTTGAATTACATTAAACGTCGTAATTGTGGGCTAATTGGTGGATCGATCGAGATAGACCTTTCAAAGTGACAATTTTCCGGAAAGGCTGACCTGAGTTGAATTTTTCGCTTAGCTGGTGTAATGATTATAGTCAGCGAATTTCCTAATATACATTTTACGGAAAATCATTTTCTAGGCGTTAAAAGCAGCCACTTTTCTACTACTCATCCATACTTTTGCGGATTGAGCGTAAAAAAAATCCACAGTTCTCAGTTATCAAAACCGCATTAAGAATTTTCACTGGGATTTTCGTATAATCTCGAAATTACATGCAAGTTCATTACTTAATTGTCATACGTGCCGCATTGCAAGATAAATCCCCAGTTAAAGAACGAATATGGTTTGATGCATCATTTGTCTGAAATTTATTTTGAATTAATGACTTGTAAATTCCATTGTTTGATTTATTTGTCGATTTATTTATTATTTAGGTTGATATAGTCATAAACTGAGAGATAGATAACTTCAATATTTAATTCAATATCCTACAGTCAGAAATTATACCCTAAGCCAAAAGTCCAGCAACACACCGACTTTTCTAATAAGAGTCAATTTTGGAGACACTGCTGGAAAAAAAATAGTTTATGCACATTTTATTCAGTCATAATATGAAAGAGGAGCTAATAAGCTTCTAAAACCACCCGATAAATAAATTAAAAACATAAGAATTTACGAAGAAATGTCATCAATTCGAAAACATTGTAGGGACATAGGTCTTGCAATACAATAATGTTGGGTCAAAAGTCGTGCAACTTAATCATCAATATTGTGGCGCCATTGGCTCAACTTAATAGGGATTACATTTCACCAATTTAGGTTGCCAAATAACAATGAAAATGGATAGTACAAACTCCTAAAGTTTTCACACTATACTAATATACTTGATTTTATTTCTCAGAAATGTAATATAATATAAGTAATTTTAAATTCAAACCAGGTAGTAACTTGAACATGCATGTCTTGGTCTTTTCAATGATGGCATTTTAAAAGACGAAGCATAATATCCTTTTTGATACGAATTGCTTTCGGCATATTTAATATATGCGAAAAGTAAATCTATTTTTTGTTCTATTTATATTCATAAAATGCAAGTGCTATGACAATTTTCTTCTTCTTGCAAGCCAAAAATAAATTTATTAGAATGCAATTCTCAGTCCAGTATTATTTGGCGAGCTTTTCGAAGGCGAAATAATCCATATAACTGCCTAGCTCTTACTCAAGCGTTTATTGCATGAATACATGGCCGCTTACTTTATACCCTCCGTCCATATTTCCTAAAATTCACAGAAAACATTTATTGTTGAATGGGTACCTAAATGCATCATTACTCGTTGACTACGATATTAAATTGTGTTGGAGAAAGAGAAATTGCTGCAGTGCATACATCAGTCGTCTGCAGAAAGCGCAAACATATTCATCTTTGGGCAGTGAAAAAAACTGAAAGTTTGCGACAGTGTTAAATTACAAAGATTGGTCACCGCAAATTCAATTATGTTAATTAAAACCTACGATTTTCTTGGTATATCAGGCCATTTTAAAAGGTGTTCATACTTGTAGAAGTTTTGCGAGGAATCTTTTTACATTCCATTGTGACTTGCCTGTCATTTTGACGTTTGCCACGTGACATCTCAGAAAAGCTAGAAGGGTTGAATGTACAGGGGGAACGACAGATAATAAACGAGTTTATAATGAGGTGGTATTACTACATCAGAACAAGTTATCGACGTGTGAAGGCAGCACAACAACATTTTCTCAGAGCCATTGATCATAAAAAGCTCATTAGTTCCATAAGAATAATTTATCCATATTTTCATTAGCATTTGCGAATTTTAGAGCATATGCTCTAATGTTGAAGTGTCAACCACATAAACAGTGCCTGATTAGGCAAGTTTTGTACTTTTAAAACATTAATTGACGTTGACACGATACGATTTTGATAACATTTTAATTGGAAATTTTATACACTGTGATGCTGATAATTTAGCAAACGGTTGGTAAAATTAAATAACTTCAACATAAGTGATGTTATATTTTCGATAAATGATGCTTTCAACACATTCTGAACTTTTTAGAAAATTGTAATAGTCGAAAGCGAATTTCTTGTGAAGATATAACATGGAAACATGTTTTGAATATATTTAATTTAATCTGTATTGTTATTAGGTGGTAATCATAAATTAATTTCTTCATCGAGGGTCCTTTTTATACATGTAAGCATGAGTGCACAGTGTAATTTTTGCTTTCAAAAACAACAGAGTTCGATGTCCACTAATACCATGTAAATCAGTTTTGTAATAAACATTATAATTAAATAAATGAGGTGATTTTTATATTTTCGATAAATGTTGCTTTCGTAATTAACACATTCTGAACCTTTTAGAAAATTCTAGAAACGTCTGTAGCTGATCCTTTTAGAAATTTCTTCAATTTTGATATTTCAACTCTGTTTAAATATTCGCTCTAACTTTTTCAATTATAATTAAAAATGCTGTCATTATGGATTAGAGTACTAAACTAAGCAGTTTCGAAGAAATAAATTACTTTTGAATTTGCATGCATCACCTGCACATGTACTCAAGTGAATTTTCTCATTTCTTTGAATTTGTTTAAAGGCTTCATGTTGGATTTTGGTTAATTCCCATCACCTCAAGCAGGAAATCCGGCAATTCTTTTCTGCGTAAAATTGTAAGATTTTATTCGTGTATCTATGTCAAATGTGCTTTTGACCCATTCTTACTTGGTTTTATGGGGGCGTTTAGAGAATGAGCACTTGCAACTTAACGCTTAATTGCGTTCTCCCTAAATAATTCGACTTATTCCATGAAATGGTTTTCTTAACGAAGGGAAAAGTTTCAATTGGCGCACAATATTTGCGTTTGTAAAGCGGCATTGATTTTCGATAAAATTTACGGCCCACTAACCAATCGTGCCCACCACAATCAATAACCGTGAATAGCTCAGATTAAAGGCTGTAGTTCACGCCAGACCAGTAACTTGGTATAAAAACATCTGCAAATGACCTGCTACATTGGACGTATGTATACGCTCTGTTAACATTGTATTTGGCGAAGGAACTATAGTAGTAGGGGCTAGTTCAACCCTACCTTTTATTACTCGACTATTTCAACTTTCCTCGTCGACTACAATAAAACTAATTGATTAAAACTACTTTTAATCTATATTCATTTGTGGCGTATGTGCCAAGTTTATTTCACGCACGTAAACTTATTTCTGTGTTTGGTTTTCTTATTGTCACATCACCTGTTAAATTTAATGTGTTTTGTAATTCACAATAATGTGATATGAATATCGTGTATTAAAGCATATCGAAAATTCATAATTGCATGATGGCCGGATTGAAATCCTTAAATATCTTGCAAAAAATGTGAAGACCGTAAAGATTTTTTAAACAAAGCTTGCAGAAAATTATCCTTTCTAGGAAATGACATTTTGTAAAAATTTCCCATATCTTCTTCTTTTTTTTTTTCAGAAAATAAACATGTAATATTTGTACTTTTAATTCTGAAATGCAGCAAAAAATTTGGGAACCATAAAGATTTTTAAAAAACGTATAGAAAAAATCTGCTGTCTGGGAAATTCCATTTTTCAAAGTTTCACACCTTTTTCACTTTTTCTTAGAAAATAATCATGTAATGTTTTTACTTCCAGTCTGATATCCTGCAAAAAAAGTGAAGTCTGAAGATTTTAAAAAACCATGTAGAACAATCTGCTTTCTTGAAATGACATTTTGTCAATATTTCACAACTTTTTTTTTCTCCCGAAAACAAAAGTAATATTTTTACTTTAAATATAATTTTTCCAAATTTCAGATTTCTACTTGATGGTAATATGCATTTTACTATTTGAGACATTTCTAAAATAATTATTTTCGTAAAGGTTGTCATTGCCTGTAGTGACATTAGGGCTATGTATATACTTGTATGATGATACATTTATCACAACGATGGCTATGTTTTTGATACATTGACATAAATGCGAAATGTGCCATTTTTCATGAAATTTATGTTTGTATATATATATATATTATTTATTTTCCATGACAATACAAGTTGCCGAACCCTTCCTTTTCCTCACTCAAGTATCGTAGAACTTTGGTTCTGGTAGCTTATGATTTAGAACAACATTCCTTTCTTTGGCAGCTAGTGAACTGTACGTTATTTGGCAGAAATGGTTATGTACATTTAAATTTAATTAATTCTTCGTATTTTTATTGTCTTAGGCTCCTCTCACATCGAGGTTATTTCTCCATCATTGCAAATCCAATTAAAATCATAGTTAATAAGATTTTTTAAGCAAGAATCATTTTGATTAAAGCTGCGCACTTGTTGGTATTTTCATAATGTTATTTGGATCCATCTTTTGAGTATGCGCATTTCAGTAAAACATTTATGCCTGCATGTATTCTTAAAAGTAGTTTTTACGGAAATCGAAAGCAATCCTCTTTAATTTTGTTTTTTTCCAGTACATGCAAGTATGATGAATAAGCATCCAACTTTAATATTTCTAAGTATAACAATGCATCTCTTGCAACATAGGAATATCTGCCAAGTTGGTTTTGTTGATTTGAAACCATGCCAAGTTATAAGAATTTTGTAGAAAACATGTTTTTCCTTTATCCTATAGCATTCAAGCGTTTGATCTTCTACGACTTCTACTAGCATTTTCATAGACACACAAGTAAATATTGGGTTCAGATTCATAAACTTAGAATTTTATGACGCCATTGACAGATCCTCTTGGTGTCTTCTGAGTCCTAGCTTGATGTCAAAAGTTATTATTCTTAAGGGAATGTCTTATTAATTGAAAGTTAATTTAATACTCGTCAAATTTGCAATCAAGTCTACACTGGAATTATAGATGGCACCAGACAATAGGATTTGGTACTGCTTGAAAGTATTTTCGAAAGCAGTTTTTAAGAACTAATTTATAAAATAATGTACAGTATTATGTAATACAAATGAAGAGATGTATATAGAAGATTCATTGTACTCATGATCGTACTATACGATTGCAGTGGAACATACTCTATAGTATAAGTGGAGTACTTTTAACCAGTAGTCATATGAAATGAGTAATCAAACATGGGCAAATTTCTACTCATGTGCAAAAGTACTGATTACGAGTACCTGTGGAATCTTATGCAATAGTATGAGTTGTATCGTAACCAGCTAGACACCGTAGGTTTCTATTATAAGCAGAAACTATTAAAATTTAAAAAAAAATCACAATGAATATTATAACACAAACCATCTTAGAAATTAGCGAAATCTTAATAATTAAAAGGAAAAAAAAGAACAAAACATCCCATAACAATGGATCATAAGTTGAAATGTAAAAATTAGGATACATTCATATGAGCTTTTAGGATGACACACATTTCTCGTTACTCAAATGTATTATATGTGACCCAATTACGTACTTAAGTGTTTCTATTCTTACTCAATTACATTGTTACTCAGAATTTCAGATTATGCTAACACTCAAGGACAGTTGTAATCAGTCATTGTGAGAACATTTTTTGTAATCGAGTGCACTATTGTACTCATACATTTTGATTACATTTGCATTCAATTAATTACTTTTGTACATTTTGTATTAAATTACTCTTTGTACTCGGTACTCTTTTACTCGTTACTCAAATTCATACAATGTACTCACTTACTGCCCAACACTGGTATATACTAGTAAAGCTTGATTTCTTAAAGTTTGTGTTTTTCAACTGGTTTGGCGTGAACTGTATTCGCTGACAACTTCTTCACCCATCAGAAACTATCTGTATTTTTAAAATCGTGTCCACCCACTGTAGATATGAATGTAGTTTTGGGTATGCTATTGTAAATATCGGCCAAGATCATAACCACTTTAAGCTAGAAGGAATCAAGTATGCTACATTATTTCTTGTTATAAATTTTCTAAATGTTCTACAGTATTTCTTACATGTTTTCCATGCTTTATCCCATCTATGGCGCTTAGTATGCTATATTAAACTTTACGAAAGATGATTAGTGCCATATATTGCAATTTACCGGTAGGTAGCCTCTTTATTAATTGCCATAGCATGGGGCTGCTATTATGATTGATGCAGTGGAAAACCATCCGTAATTGAACAGAACCTTTCCATGGCAAGGTAATTTAGAGCAGTTTGTCTTTCTCTAACAATATCTATAAACAAGGCATTAATGTTGTGCCTATCAACTGCGAAATATGTCTTTAGCATAAATCCTCAGCAGAAAAAGTACAATATATACACGAGTTCATTGTACTGTATTGCTCATACGAAAAATTAACCACAGCTATAGATAAATAATAATAAAATGTTGTTTCATATGGCTTGATGACAGCAACGGTAGATTAGAATTTAAAAAAGATTTTTATTTGACATCTACGGATGCTACATTTTTTGGTTATATTTTGAGTATTTTGTTAATTTATAGTATATATTTGCTTTATTTGTTATGTGATTTCTTTGTACATATTGAACTTGAGGTTTATAGTCATTTTTCTATTTTACAGATAAGATCGATTTTCAAGGGATCATCATCATCATTATGATGGAATTTGCCAGTTACCACTAAAGGGTAAGTTGGTGATTGTTTTTTGAAATCTTACTGGCGTGTAGCACTATATTTTGTGCGATTGCATCAAGTTTCGTTAAATTAAAATGGTTTAAATTGGTATAGGGAAGCTGTCTACATTGAACATTTATGTTATCAAGTGAAAGTGAATTTATTGTAGACATATGTTCATTGCACCAAGTTTTGTTATCGGGTTGATACATGCTTGAAAATACAGTGCATGTGTACAATATAAATGAATGTATGTAAACTCTAGTACATGCATAAATTGTGTATTTAAACCTTTTTGGCTCAATGCCACTCAGGTATTCTAAAACTTAAATGAAATACCTGCCCAATGCAAGTTTGGTGGGGCTGTACAACTGCATGGTCATAAGCCCAATCAAACATTTGGTTACAAGTCATTGAAAAGTAAGAAAAACTAAAAGCATAATAATAATTTCCTGCGCCCAATTAGGCATCTGGAGCTCAAATAACCATGTTCAATGTAATAAGGCCCGCAGGTTTGTCCGGGACCAAAATGGATGTTCGTTGTTCATGGTATAAAGTGGTGTTCGAATTGTATCGAAGTCTGCCCTTAGATTATTTCTGTCCGGCGACCAACCAACAATGGTCAGATTCTACAATTCTTGAAATTAAAGATTATGGAAAATTCTTTCTTAGGTGATAGCTTTCAAACATTATTTCAAACAGTGCTCTATTCCCAAAAGCCAAACCATGACTTTATTGGAGAGAAGTTCACTCCAATGTGAACACATCATATGTATTTGTCGCTTCTTCCATTGCTCACACATCACTAGATGGCCCTTTGCTTGCTTCTCCTAAATCCTCCTTTTCATAAATTAAAATTTCTCTTAGACTTAGTGATGGTTATGAGCGTGTTTTCAGGCAGGACAATATGTTTTCAGTCTATTAATGGTATAATTTGTAAACATTTAATAGATATTCTCCAAGATTATTTCTTAAGTAAGTTATGATAATCTGTTCTGTATGTGTCTTGAAAGGCCATTAAAGAACTTGCACGACACGAGGTGACTGCTCTTACATTTTTCTCTGAACAACATGTGCACATGTCTGGATTTCACCACGAATAATGGCCTCGGAGCAAAATGTCTCATATATTTCTAAGCTCATTCCGCAAAATGCGTTTTTCCTCCTTTGACACGTTTGAGGACGTGCTTCAACTTCTAAAAAGTAATGATGCAGAAAGTGAAACGCCTTCGTTTACTTTGTTCCCCTGTTGTGACTTTGGTTGATTTTACTTTTGCTGTACTTAAATTTCCCCACCGCTTTATATGCCATATTCAAATTGTGTGCCAACAAATGGAATGGTGAGACATGCCTCAGTTCCAAGTTTTATCCCCTTTCCCTACCAAAAACAGAAAACTGGAAATGTTCAAGTTTTAAAATTGTAAATGAGAAAGCTTGCACTATACTGAACTGATCACAAATGCCAAGAATCCAACTTGTCTTTTTTTCCCTTCATTTTTCTTCTGAATGTTGACGCAGACAGAAAGCACGTTCCTTTTAAACGTGCATACACAATTTTAATATAATTTCAATATCATATGGGATTGGTAGTTTATATGGCAAATGCAGTCGCACTGGAGCTGGCACCGTGTTGACATAAATTTCATCTTCGTCTGAAATGTAATAGTTTAATATAGAAGCGAAATCCTAAAAGCAAGTACATGTCTGCGTTGATATTTTGTTATCCTTCCATATCACTACGTTTAATGAATTCATGCTCAGCCAGGCTTTTCTAGGTTAAAAAATCCAAACATTAAATAGTGTGTACACAACTAGTTTAGGCAAATATTTGGATATTATAAGTATGCGTGGGATTTTTTTTTCTAGTTCAAATTTGTTGCAATATGAAATTGAAGCGTCCTATTTCCAAGAAAACCTTTCTAGCTATTTATCGCTTCATATTTGAATACTGCTTATTATCTGTATAGCTGAAAATATCTTTTAGAAATTGCGAAAAAATGTATTATCGTCCCTACTAGTCGGATACTATTCCTGGAAGCCCGTTGGTGAACGAAGTATAAGTAAATCACTTTATTACAGCCAAATTTCACTGAAAAGCTTAAAATTGGTATTATGAAAATATTATTAAAGCGAAAAAATGACTACTGCTCCAATTCAGCTCTTGACAATACTGTTAGTCACTTTGAATTTTATGTTTCGGAATCATACACAAGAGTACAATTTGGAGCAATTTGAGTATATGCAATATTGTACATGTGAATTATTGGTTCCAATACCAATATATCAATTATGTCGCCTGAAAATATAAATTAAAATGCCAGCCAATTCCATCGACCACTTAATTATGTAGTTCAACTGCAATGAAATTTCAACCAATGTACGAGTAATTGAAAATTAAATTAGATGTGCCTGCATCAGTGTCATATAGTTGCTATGCCAAAGTTTATACACAGTATTTTTGTTAGGTATATATTTGTAGAAAATATTTTCCATTGGATCTTTCCTAAATTTGCTGGAGTTCAATTTGTATTCGAAACCATTGATTCAAATTGAATGAACTGCTGTATACAAACTATTCAATTACTATGCTAACAATAAACTCATTTCGTGTATTATTCGTTTAAAACTCAGCATAATTACTATTATTATTGTACAATTAATGGATGTGTTATATATATATGTATATACGCAGTACTTGCTCTACAATATAGCTCACAAGTAATACGTCACTTTTCGTGCACTCATTGAAATATCCAGACGTTAGCTACATGTAAAGCGATTTGCAAAATTCAAATGAATATGGACAACATTTAAGCAGAACATTTGATAATATATCGTGTTTTTTTCAAGACTTGTTTAGCAACAGATTGTGCTACAACCAGCACTGAAACTAGTCTATACAGCATGTAGTTGAGCTGAGCAGACCAACTGTTAACACGTTTATAATCATTGCAACCGATTTGTGAACTATATATAATTAACTTTATTTAATTTATTCGACAAATGTTTTGCAATGAGCTGAGTATATTTCAAAATTATTCAAATAATTGTATCATTTCACAAACTGCAGTAACATCTATTTTGCAACTGAAATAGAAAAACATCAAATGAAGTCGTGGAAAAAGATCGCGGTCACTGAAATAAGCAGAAATCACATTAAACAAAAATCTAGCTTTTCACTAACTTCAGTGACGTCTATTTTTCAACTGAATTCCAAAAAAATGAAATGAAATCGTGGAATAGGAAGCCTTAAGTCACTGAAATAAGCAGTGTATTAACTTTCACATTAAATGAAAATACTGTTTTTATTTGCTTGTTCTGTTTTCTTATTCTGTTCTTTAGTGACAGCTATAACTTAGAAAATATTGGATATGTGCGCTAGTTCTTAATTTAATATCAACGTCAATCCGTGAAGTAAAAGCTATTTCTGCTGTAAACGTCCTCGATCGTACCCCATTTTGGTCGATATCGCGATGTTGTCCTATAAGTTGTCAAGCCCAAGAACAAATTCCTTTAACCGCATCCAACGTGGAAACGTTATTTTAAAATTCAGGTGTTGTAGCTAAAAACCCACATAATCGTTGCCTTCTATGGCTTTTGCTATACATTTGTCCCGTTTTATTTTCTTTTATCTACCCTCATTTTTCTCCATCAATTGCTCTCGTAAGCTCTTGTTTATTCCATGCGCTGAATATGGCATGGGTCTGAGAATGTCATCCATATATGCATGAAGCCATTTTAATATTGCGGGTTTCCTCTTGAAGTTGACAGTCTAACGAAAATAATAATCAACGCAAACAATTGTCTTTAATGTCTTTAATTGTCTTTAATTGTCTTTAAAACCATGAACGAATGCATAGAGCTGTCAATTTCAATATGCTACTTGTATGTTTAAAAAAATTATCAAAATTCATATAGCTAAATGCACACTAATTTCCCCCTTTAATTACAAGATAACTTGCTGGATCTATGTATATGTAAATATTTTTATGTGTTAAGGATGATGTTAAATTGTAATTGGCAGAAAGTGTTGAGCATGCAAATGTCTATCGCAGCTTAGAATTTGCAACTGAAAATTAGTTTTGACTCGAAAAAGTAATTAGACCAATGATTAATTATAATCCTTGCAAGATTTCCTTTTTCAAAACTCGGTACATTGTTGTTTTCGCTTAGTATGCATACATAAACGAAGTGCTATAAATTTACAATTTTCCTTTACTCTACTGGTAAAACCATGAATTAAAACCTACAGACGCGAATCCTTCCAGTAGAATTAATGAGATGCTACACGCAGAATACATAGTTGGCAATAATCTTGTTTGGAACACTACCGCTGTATAGAGTATTTGAAAATGTCTTCGAATTGGTTAATAGCACTTATTACTCAGTATATTTTTTTTTAAATTGTCAGTGTGGACCATCAAGTAGATTGGGAAAGAAGTAGTTGTAATATGTGCAATGTTTTTAAAAATCTACAAAAAAAAAATAACGTCTAACGTTACTGAACCTATATGTAAAAATTTGCAGTGTTTTCAAATAAATATAGGCCTTACAAGAATGTAATAAAACATGCTCATGAGATATAAAGGTATCGCAACCTTTGCAAAGTTTATTGTCTTAAGGACATTTTACGAATATGTTTGCCTTCCCTGGAAAGTTGTAAACCTGAGTCCAATCCTTAGCAATGCACTTTATTCCAATTTGTTATAAATGTACATAATCCATAATGATGCAGTATGAATCACAACAACCATCATCTTTTAATACAAAATAAAGTGAAAAATTCGTTTTAATATTAAGGAATAGTTTCCTTTTTTTCTAAACTGCTTATTACAAAATTTGTTCTATATGATTCTAGCAAATGTTTTTTAGAAACAATTTTTTAGCCTCATTTTAGAAACAATTTTCAAAACATTGAAAATCCATTCTCAAAATGAATAGTCTGACTGCATTTCTGAAACATTTTGTATTGTTTGTTATATACATTAGCCAAACTATCACTGCTTGTTTTTTTCTATATGATGACATTGCAAGCTAGGTTACTGAATATTACAAAGTTGTAAAATATTATGAAAATGTTCTAACAGAAATATATTTTGCGAGATAATTATTGCAACTACGTGGATTGGTTTAAACTAAATATTTAATTTTAGTGCCAATGAATATTCTATGAAATGGATTGAGGAAAACGTAGGTTCAAGTTTAGTCTTCCATAATGCAGAGGAAAGCTGATTTTCTAATAAATTTATTACTTTTTGTTTATGACAAGAAGTTAGGCAAAATTGTTTTCCCTTCGTCATTTATATCGGGTTCATGCATTAAATAATGTGTACTGGCATATAAGTACAAGTCGGCAGAAGACGATTTGCATTTTAAGCTAGCTGCAGTAATTGGATGACTAATCGCATGTTCTGAAACTCTTTGTTGTGTTTCATGGTAGAAAATGTTAGCACATTATTTTAACGTTTTCTCGCGAAATGTGTTACCACCCTTTATGTATACATTGGCTTTCTTCCTTAATTCTCCCTCTTTGTGTATGCATGAACGAATTTTAGTCTTTTAAAATAAAGATTTCGTGCTTAAAAAATCCATATTTTTACAAAATCACTCATAAGTTCCGAAAGCTGAATAGTGAAGTTACTGATGTGCATTATCTTTCTCGGCATGTTTCCTCTCATGGACCCATAAGCTGAGAATGATCGAAGCTTAAATGGGTTCATCAATCTCCAAAGACAATTTTATCTTCTTGTCATCTTAAAACAAAAATCATCGACTATTTCGCTAATGATACTTTTTGAACGAAGCATGTACTGGTAGCTTCTAAGTAAAACTAGATATGATATAATCATTAGTAGTCATAACAACCAAAATATAACATGGGTTTGCCTTATAATTAACTGTAGCAAGTGTTATAATAATTGCAACATAATACGATGTGCAAGGTTGATACATGAGCTTCAAATGTATGGGCTGCATTTTTGGAATCATGCTGATGAGTAATTTTGGGAATATATGTATTTGTACTAACTACACCTTTAGATATACGATTTAATATAATATAGCCTACATAGTAGTTTCTGAAATGCTATTTAGGAGCTTGTCAATGTTTTTTTTTAATATAATATAATAAACAATTATAATTGCTTATTGTGTTTTATATAGCTAATATTATTAAATCGTATGCAGTATGTATACGGCATATAAAAGAAACTAACTATATATATATATATATATATATATATATATATATATATATATATATATATTAGATTTGGTTTTCTCTATGTTGGAATATTGAGCTCCTATTTAGAACCCTCACTGGATGGTTCATGATATAGTGGATATAAACATTTTGTAATTTATATACAAAACGGTTAAGGGTGTAAAATGCTTTTTAAACATATTTAAAGTAATTACTGCATAATTTACTCAAAATAAAATATTATAGTTGGTATTACGCATTTTGCCATCACTTCCTTGGATTTATGATTCACTGTCATTATTTTCTATCAGGTTTATTGCAATAAATGTGTTTTGAACAAAATGTTATGCCAAGAAATCCATCTGTGCAATCTTAATAATACTTGTGTTTATTTTAATTGTGAGTTGCTAATGCACCTTATACGCATCATTTCAAGCATATGGCAGTTCATGCCGCTTCAAGGATTTTTTTATTTATATTTTATCGTTATTATCTAAACGAAAATTATCTTATGACAATCGAAATATACCATATGTTTTTAATATGTATGGTGCATATGAAAGAATTAAAAAACCATAGAAACCCTAAATTTGACATTTTAACCGACAGAACTGCCATATATTTTGCAATGAGTGAATTTGAAATGACAAGTTTGCCTACATTTTTCTCGTAATGATTAAATTATCCATTCTTGCCAGGGATGCATCTGTCAAATCTTTGAAGATGATTATTATTAATAAACGAAGCAGAGTTCCATCTCTTGTTTATAGCCGTAGGTGCGCTCGATAAATTTTGATTTGACATATTCTACAGTGTTGTAAAAGATTTTACTTAAAAAAATAGATAATTTAGTTATTTGTACTCCAGAAAATGCGTAGGAGCTGTTTTGGAAATGAACAGCGCAAATTTAAGGCAGTATAAAATATTACCGATTTTACTCCTGTTCTGGATGTAGGGCGGGGTGGTCCTTTTTTTTAAAGGACCCTAAAATAGGTCATTTAATTAATCTTGGTTTGGTGGAATTATCCAGAATTTTCAGATTCTCGAATTAAATTGAGTGACGTTGTAAGCTACAGTTTTCATGATATCTTATGATAAACCATTTCTTCCCATATGGATTCCTAGATAATTTAACGACACAGGAATATGTTTTCAAGTTGGTTCAACGTAGTTTAGACCGAATAGATTCTAGAGTCGTTCTTGAGTTAATTATTAACTTGTTTATTTTAACTAAGCACTAAGGATGTTCCTGATTCTACTCTTTGAGTGGTACCTACATTCTAAGATATTTGCAATTGTCAATGCGCATCTTTCATTTCATTTGAGTAGAAGCTACAGCGCTTTGTATTATTGTGCATGGATATAGAGTTTCCAACTATACTTGTTTCCTTCAGTGCTCCTCTCAGACATCTCAATTCTGGCTAACGAGCATCTTGCAATTGTGGTCAGTGCCCACATCTGCAGACGGCAATGCAATTTTTCGGCTTCCTGAAGGCTAACGTCTCTATAAATTTTAGGTTCATTACCGACCACGGGATCATTCGACCGTTTTAACAGCGTTGTTCTTGCATGGCCGGGCTCTGGAAGGTAGTGCCCGTCGGGTAGACAGACTTTCTGCTTGTTTATTTACTGAAATTGGTCCTTATGCTTAACGAGAAATTTCATGGGTTGGGAGAAATGAGCCTCGCCAAGCTCTGCCTAATGATCATTTTCTTTCTTAATGCTCTGGAATTGGGAGACTGCAATAGTGTTTTTGTTGAAGATTTTTTTGAAGTTGTTGTGCTGCCAAAGAACTAGTGCTTACACCTGACAGACAATAGATAGAGGAACAAGAATGGATTCATACATCTTAGAAGTAAATATCAAAGTTATTTAATTAGGACCAGAAACGCAGAATATTTCGATTTGTTACTGTATATGTGTGGTTTACAACAGAATATAAAAGCGAATGCATCAATTATTACTAACATTTTAGTAAAATATGTATTTATATAACGAAACTTCTCACAATAAAAACAGTCTTATGTTCATGTTATTTTCTGACATTTCAGAAACCGACCATCTGCCGACCATGCATCTGCAGTAACCTATTAATTGTATTCAATTCATTTTAACTCATTTAAACTGTTTGAAAACGCATTTTAAGCCACAAAAGACCGACAATCAGTCGGCATATTGGAATTTCAGTCATAATATAAAACATCTAATTGGAGATTTTTCCCCTCTGAATGTGATATATGAATAAATATGTTTATATTAAATTAGTAGCCAAGTACAAACGAAAATGCTAGTTAGCTAACTGATAGCTTCTCATAATAACTAATCCACGTCTTTCATTCATAATTAAAAATATATTTCAACGTTAGGCAACTCATTTTAACTGTTTTGTTGGTATTCAGTGCTCAGTGTATGGTGCAAATAATTTGTATTATTGAAAATAGTACTATAGCTTCTGAGATCATTGAGAAAGCGTATAAGTTTTGTATTTTGAAATTATATTATGCATTATACAGTATCTTAACGTTTTTATTCAATGAATAATTTAAGACTTCCCTAAGATTCCTTAACATTGTATCTGCAGTTTTCTTATCACTCAAATTTAAATAGGACTTGGAACGCTAAAGGCTTTTAAATATATGGATTGCATTTTTTTACAATGCAAGGTCCTGCGTTTTAACTGGAATTTCTATATATCTTTGCAGTTCAAATTCCTGAAATTCTATCTGTGCTATCTTGCTCTATAATTGATCTATCAACTGACAGTGGCATAGCGCCACTTTGTAATGATGCATGCACTGTATATATGAAACAGTAATGTAATGTATAAATACATTGCAGTGTATATGCATCTAGTATATACACATATAATATTATATGAATATATTATGGAATTTATATATCAAAGAAATCATGGATTAATATAAAAAACTAGGAATTATTATTTTCATTAAGCTGCATTTTTTTTTGAAAATATAATTTCAGCTTAAGCATTCATATATTCACTTTATGCATACATTTTCATAACTCACTAGTTTTGTGAAATTTTCATGCATATTTCGTAGTTTGAAGTTGCTCTATTTTTGCCGTGTACCTTTTTGTAATTCCATACCTCTGTATAGAGCGTTTCTCATCGGAATTCGGAAAAGCACAAAGCATAAAATTTGACTTCTCAACGCTCCCTTGTTTCGCATGTTTTGCGAAGGAAAGTCGAGTAATGACTTTTGCATTATTGAAAACATGTTTAGGTATTCGGTACGGTTTCTTCTTGCTTGTACTATACAAAACGTGCGGGAGACTTGCCTGCTGGGGATGAAGCTTTTCTGAAAATGGAAGATGAACTCCTGCTGTATTTGTAATGATTTTTATAGCTTTCGTGAATAAAGCTTTATACCAGTATTTAAGAAGAGAAAAAGTAAAAGACCCAAAAATTCCAGAGTCCCGATGGTTCATTCCCCTTTTCATCAAAGCTTTATTGTTATTTTTTTTTTTTTTTTTTTGGTTGCTACATTTGCGTGATGTGTATACATTTTTACAAGGATGTAAACAAAATATGTAGTTGAATGCACCGGTAACGGAAAGTTATTAGGCTTATCCATTATTTTGTCCAAAAAATCTGAAAAACAAATTTCTTTCAATCTTAAAGAAAAATAATCATTGCAAAATTGGAGTTTTTTTTACTAAGGATGACAGTAAGCTCATTTTACAAGAACATCATGAAAGTACTTTGGCATGTATATACTGTAGGGGAGAGTGGGGTGTAATGGGACGCAGGAGGAATGGGACATTGCCAATAATTTAAAATTTAAAAGGTTAAAAAGTTTGACACTCATTTGTCTACATTGCACTTGTGTTCCCCCATTTTCTTGTGTAAAATGGTGGACTTCTGATGAAACAAAAAAATATGGG
>JAQGBW010001059.1:0-30033 GCA_034698625.1 Julus scanicus | reverse complement strand
TTCTTGTTTGTTTGTTCTATTTTGTTTGTTCCATTTTGTCTGTTCTATTTTTTTATTCAATTTTGTTAGTTCTTGTTTGTTTGTTCTATTTTGTTCGTTTCATTTTGTTTGTTCTATTTTGTTTGTTCCATTTTGTTTGTTCTATTTTGTCTGTTCTATTTTTTATTCAATTTTGTTAGATCTAGTTTGTTTGTTTATTCTATTTTGTTAGTTCTATTTTCTTTGTCCATTTTATTAGTTCTACTGTGCAGTGATCCCACAAATAGCAAACGGTCGCAACCATGTCGTCAATTTATGACTAATTTTAGATCAAAAGACGACCATTCAAAAATTGTTCCGAGAATGACCAAAAATCACGTTCTTTTTTTTTTTACCAAAAAAGCCCAATGCCATTATTTTGTAAAGCATTTCTGGCATTAGGGACCATCCACATATAAAAACAAATTATGAATGATTTTTTCTCATGTGCTTCTTGCATGTTGTCTACAAACTGGGTTTATAAATCATGAAATTTAGACCATATTGTTATTTTTTTGTACTCAAACAGGGGTTTAAAGACGCCAAATACAGACAACGTAGAACAGTGTTCACTGAGCTTGCCATGCAATTTCGACAGTAGGTGACCCAATATTGTGTCCAATTTATAATTGTATGAGGGCCCTGAATGGTTAACAGAGTCCATATTCATTGATGATTTCTCTTAAACAGTGGTCTTCCCATTCCGAGAGTAAATTACACAGAAGAGGAGACAAAAACTTGGTAATGTACAAATTCAGCAAATTTTACAATTTTGAAGTTCCAGCTTTAGTTTTTAAGAAAATACTCGTTAACAAACTGCAGGGGGACTGTGTTTACTGAACTCATGAAGCTGTATCCCACCCATGCGTGCAAAGAATACTTGATCAATATGCCCCTTCTCGTTAAATATTGCGGCTATCGGTAAGTACAGGCCACACATTTCATAACATAAAAGTATGATAAAATCCATAACTGATATCAATTTCATTCACAATTCAACTCAGTGATGATAACATACCACAACTAGAAGACGTTAGTAATTTTTTGAAACGTACGTGGCAATCATATTACGAGTATTAAACTATATACTACAATTTTTGAAAATGATGATTTTTCAAAGTACAATTTCATTAAAATTTAAGGTAGCAGTGGGTTTCAGGTTCGTCCTGTGGCTGGTTATCTATCATCCCGAGATTTCTTAGCCGGATTAGCTTTTCGTCTTTTTCACTGTACCCAATATATTCGTCACAGCTCGGATCCATTTTACACGCCGGAACCGTAGGAGAAATTTTTTCATTGCATTTGGATATTGCGTTTGTTTTTAAATAATCTAATTTTGTATGACTGAATTGACAGAGATTGCTGCCATGAACTACTAGGCCATGTTCCCCTTCTGGCAGACGCAAGTTTTGCACAATTTTCCCAAGAAATTGGATTGGCATCGTTGGGAGCTTCGGACGAAGAAGTGCAAAAGTTGGCAACGGTATTTACCGCGTTTTTACCTTAAAAATCTCACTTTTACATTAGAAAAATTTGAACTTTTACTGCAAAAAATTGCATTTATACCAAAGACATGACTATGAGTAAAACAGAATTTAAAATCAGAATTTCGAAAATTCGAATATTGGAACAGACAGCGCGTGTAAACGCTAGAATGCACGAGCAGATCGATAGAATGCACGTGTAGAACGATGGAACGCACGAGCAGAACGATAGAACGCACGTGTAGGACAATAGAACTAATTTATCAGTGATTTTTTACACTAGGTTTAGTGCACGTTTATCTCTGAATTTAACTATACATTCTCTATTTTCAAATCCCTTTTACTGCTATTTTACATTTTGCAGTGTTATTTCTTTACCGTGGAATTTGGCCTTTGCAAGCAGAATGGGGAAATGAGGGTATTCGGCGCTGGATTGCTCTCCTCAGTAGCTGAACTCAAGGTGATTCGTAAATATATCTAGTAACGAAGTACAGTGAAACCTCGGTTTACGAACGTCTCAGTTTACGACCAAATCGGTTTACGAACTCATTTCTCTGGACCACCGATCAAAGTTCTGAGTTTCTGCACTTGTTTTACTAGTTCCAGCTGAACATCTTTGTTACGGATAAGTTTTATTAAATACGAGAAACATCTAAAATGTGTTAGAATTTCCGAGGATTTAAATTAATATCGAAATTAGTTTCGAGGATATAGCCTCAATTGCAAATATGGCAAAAGTTGGTCTCTCGTTTTCTCCGAAACAATGTTTGTTAAAGTAAATCAAGATTTGTTAAAAGTTAACAAGAAATCATTGAACCTTAATGTGAATCTTTAATCTAACATATATTTCTTTAAATTGCAGCACGCTTTGTCAGAAAAAGCAGATATTCTTCCATTTGAACCAAACCGGACTGCTCAACAAGAGTGTATAATAACAACGTTTCAAGATGTATATTTCTACTCGGAGAGTTTTGAAGAAGCCAAAGATAAAATGAGGTAAATACTATCACTCCACAATGTTGGATATGCATTTGAAAGAGAAGAGTAAGTTTATCGATGTTCATTTACTCTTTGTAGAGAGTTTGCTGCCACCATTAAACGTCCATTTGGCGTCCGCTACAATCCATACACTCAAACAGTGGATGTGCTGAGCAGCGCCCAAAAGATCGCCTTATTAGTCAGTGAGCTTAAAGGCGATCTTTGCATCGTAAGCAATGCTCTCAGAAAGATCAAGGAACAAGATGGAGAAGATGTTGAAGATGAAATGTTGTTGGAAAAAAAATTGGCAGAACTGGAACATTTAAAAGACTTGGCTATTCAGGAAAACAATTAAAAATGAAATTCAATGCCAATGATGAAGGCCAGTCAAAAAAATACGTCCTCAAGAGGGGGTAGGGAGTCTGCTGGCTTCTGGACATGGACAGGGGGGAGGGAGGGGGAAAAATTTGTGTTAAACACCAATTTTATGCTGGCATTTTTCTTCTTGGTCAGGGAATTTCAGTTAATCGGAAAAATCTGGAAAAATGTCGTGGAATTGGGTGCTTGAAAATTTATATGATGGGTCTTTGTATGTTCAAAGACATTTTCTGGACAACCTATAGTTTTCAGACAAAATGAAGGACGTCTATAAGGGAGGTGGGTGAAAATGGATAAAATGGACACCATGTGGACAGTAGTCAATTTTAGAAGGAATTTTGGGGACGTCCTTTTTGAAAGGGCCCCAATTTCGTATAGGGGTAAACATTGGTACACACATAAATGTTGTCGCTTATAAAAGCCATATAAGAGGACAGGGTGTAACAGTAGTACGTATGTATGTATGTATTTATTACCAGTGCAGCATTACTCGTATTTGTGAATCTATTTTCAGTGTTTTATTTTAAATTGTCTAATCGCTTGAATCTGGAATGCGTGTGATCACAACTTTATGCAAATTAGTTGTAAAAAAATAATCGAGCTTTTAGGAAATAAAGCAGTTGTTATGTGAAATAACCCAGACAATATTTGAATACATTTGAATACTCGAATACCATACTTTAGTTAAGGAAAAATTGCGTTTTTACCAAAGAAAATTTGCATTTTTTACCAAAGAAAATGTATGTTTTTAACGTAGAAAAATTGTTTTTTTTCAGTTTTCATGACAATTCCAAAAGGGCGGGTTGTTTGTTTTTTGTGACAGTTGTGTCCAAGGGATAGGGGGAATTGTGACTAAGGGAAGGGGGGGGAGTGTTTAAAAGAGGCAAAAAAGTGTGACATTATTTATGGATCACCCCTTAGGGCATGAATGACACTCGTCATTTATCAGATTTTAGTCACGCAACTGTTATAAATTGAGCATTTTACTCTGAAATTATGTTTTATGAGGTACTAAAAGCTAAATCTACATGCGCAAATTTAAAAAATAAGCCAATTTCACTCACATTTTGTAACTTGAATTCACCGCCGTTGCCCAATCGCCATCGAAAAATTCCATCTGGAACGACAGCACTCTTTTGACCAAAGCGCTGTTATATTTCGCTAAATGTGACGCTATTCTCGAGTTGCCCTCACCCCTCGGCCACAGCGAAGTCGTCCATCTTTGATCTTGGCCGGAAAATTTTACTCCGAAAATGTTTTCTCGGTTCGCCAGTAAATCAGGTACGTTACTTATTTTCCTATCACATTAAACCTGGAAAAGTTAGTTATTCCAAGTAGCTTTAGTTGAAATGCTTGCGAGTAAATTAGATCTAAAAACCGTATTTATTCCAACCGCTCTTCATATGCCCTTGGAATATCTATTTCCATGTTGCCTTTTAAATTTGGAAAAATAAAAACTGCACAATTAATAAAAACGTGAATTATTAATCGATTTCAGGTCAACTCGCTGCACTTGCACGACCTTTTCCTGTTCGTGCGAGGTATGTGTTTTTTAACTCATTAAAAATGTGTTGGAAGACCTAATCCCACGTTAATTGGCCCTTAACCCCATTTTAGGACAGATTTGGCCTTAAATCAAACAAATTTCTGAGATCAGACGATATTTTCATTACTTTTTGATTGTGTTTTATATTTGGATTACACAGGACATGATCACATGACTTATCTATAATCTATTGACCAAGTAACTTTACAGAAATGCTGCAAACTCCCCCTCCAAAACACAACAACAAACGAGAAATCTAAAATTTGTCCTTAATCCAACAAACGAGAAATCTAAAATTGGTCCCTAATCCTACAAACATGAATTCCTAATTTCAGTGTACGCCAATTGTATGCCAAAAAGGAAGATTTGGATGCCCTCGGCATCAAGGAAGGTCCGGAGCGCGATTTAGTAAACTTTCCGAGACGTCTTCGACCTTTGTACGTCGATAAAGTTCGGATGGGCTTCATCCCAGATGCCTGGTTCCAATTCTTCTACAAGAAAACCGGTGTCACCGGTAATAATTTGCGATATTAATCCTCTCGATATACCATTTCGAAATAACATAACATATTATAATTTTACAGGTCCGTATCTTTGGGGAACCGGTTTGATTACTTATTTGGTTTCCAAGGAAATCTACGTTTTGGAGCATGAATTCTACAACGGCGTAGCGCTCGGCGTATTCATCTATCTTCTTGTAAAATTTGTCGGTCCCGATATCAAAGCATTTTTATATAAGGAAGTCGACGTAAGCCCTTAGTGTTCATTTCGACGTGGACGAGAAAGATTTTTCCACGTTTCTCGGCTACATTTTCGTATTTTATAATTTCGTTAGAATCACGAAAATATGTGGAAAGAGTACCGCGTCGACAGCATAGCACATTTCACGAAAGCGATCGAGGAGGAAAAGAAAGAGCAGTGGAGAGCGCAAGGACAGAAAGTGCTTTTCGATGCCAAAAAGGTAGAAAACTATATCAAATAATCGATGTTTAGATGAATTATTAACCGATTTTTGCTCGTTATTTATAGGAAAACGTTCATTTTCAACTCGAAGCCGCTTATCGAGATCGGCTGATGACAGCCTACACAGAAGTGAAAAAGCGACTGGATTATCAAGTTGAAATACAAGATGCAACTCGTAGAATCGAGCAATCCCACATGGTGAAATGGATAGTCGACAACGTCGTCAAAAGCATAACTCCTCAGCAGGTAAACTACCGACAAAAAAGTGGTTAACATACTTGCGATAATTTGTTCTAAAATTCCCCGATCTTGCATTTTTTAGGAAAAAGAAGCCCTTCAGCAATGTGTCCAGAATTTGAAATCGCTGGCCCCGAAAGCCTAGGAAAAATGACACAACTTAGATAATTTCCAAACAGATGTAATTGTGTAGTTTAAATGAAAGCGAATGTAATTAAAATAAAAACCATAGCGGACACTATATTTGTTTGTTAATTTTTAACAACTCCTGGGAATTTTGCCTACGAGGGGGGACTTCCACCTGCTCTCGAGGGGTCTTTAACATGCCACAATCAACACTGGACCTCGGTTTAAGCTCTCGTACAAAAGAGCCGCCACTTACGAAAATTCTCCCATCCGTAAAAATTCCCACCAACCTCGATCGGGAAGCGAACCCCTGCATCTTAGGATCGAGAGGGACGCACGTAAACCCCTCGACCACTGGCGCCCCAAAAGTTAAGAAATTACTTCTAATCGCACGGCTGAAATTTCTGTTTGATGTGAAAAGCATTTTAATAACAAATATTACAACAAAGATACTTTGTATATGTTTTTCTCAGTGTTTACAATATTAGCACTTAAGAATCAAGTTTATCAAGTAATACACTACATAAGCCAATCGTTAAAAGAACAACTTAGACTAAGTTCAATAAATTAATATTTAATTTATTGAACTTGGTCTAATTTAGGCTTCTAACGCTAGGATTATATACATTGAAATTTAAAAAAATTTTGAAAACTTTAAAAATGGATCAGACTGTATGCTTAAAATATGAACGGATTTACGGTGAACGGACAATATACTCGGATGTAACTACAATTTAATTTCCCCGTCCGGGGCTATATTAAAAAAGCACAAAAAAAAAAAAACAGATACTTTTTGGTCTTCAGACTGCTTTCCACACTGGTGAAGACCACACAGCCGAGCTGGTCCGCTTGTCAAACTTCTTCTTTCTCGCGTGAAATATTTCGGTAAGATTGGGCACTAGCATAAGTTCTTGAGGAGGAAAAATCTCCTCGTAGTCCACTTTAGCTCGTAACTGTTGCAAAATTGCTTTTTTAAACTCGTGACCTTCGGTGGATAAATAAAAAACTGGTTAATATTTTCAAAAAATAAATTGCGCGCTAACGTACTGCAGATATTACGCATAAACTTTACCTTGGGCCCAACGGGGGATTACTTGTCTTGGTTGTTCGTCATCATCGGTAGAGTCCCCTTCGTTTAAATTATCGATGTCGTAGTTATCGAGATTACGGTTCGGCTTTGGATAGTTTGGTTGCGGAGTCATATTATAACTGCAAACATTATTTATAGTTGAAAGAATTTTTTTACGAGCGAGCCAAGTCATGAATTCTTACGACTGAAATTGTACGAATACTCGTGAAGGCTTAATGCACCCGAAAGTGTAGTTTTCACAGATTTAACTTAAGTGTTTCAAAAATATTTGATATGACATGTTTTCAACAGCGAGAAAACTCAAGTCTTTATGATAAATAACTTAGTATTTCCGGCATAACAAATTCGTATTTTCAAACTTAAACAGCGATTACTTCATAACGTCAAGATTTCTTGGTGTTTATGATATAAACGTCCGAGAAAACTGTTTACAACACACAAGCCTTCACGAGTCTCCTCTTCAACTTGAAAAACTTGAAAAATACTGACTTGTTACTTTCGTTACATATATTTTCAAGGACAGAGCTGTTGTTCGCAGCATTCTTGTCGATGGTAACAGTGGTCTGCAATTAAGAAAATTGTACGCATTAGTCCCAGTTGAGAGAAACACGTTTACAAATGTCAGCGGAAATCTTACGTTGAGCACATTGTGCGCTTTTTCTTGTTTTTCCTTTTCGATTTTCTCTTCCGCTTCTTTTTGCAGCCGTTCCCGTTCCTCGATTTCCCTTTGCCTATTTGAAAGCGAATATACACTTTAGCGTTCGGTTTCTCGTATAATGAACTCGGTCGTTGACTAATGAACCGCACAGGACCTTTGTTCGATTTGTCTTTGAATTTCCAGCTCCCTCTCGGCTTGTTTCTCCGCTTGCTTCTCCTTAGCTATTCGCTTTTTCTCAGCTTCTTCCTGCATTTTTTTCCTCAAGAGCATTTTCTCTTCCTGCCGCAACATTTAAAGAATATTCAGCATAAAAAAATTCGGAAATAACATGTAGTGAACGACGGTAGCAACATTTCATCTAACCTCTCGTATTTTTGTCAAACGCGCCTCTTCCAATTTTTCTTTTTGCATCTTTGCTTTCATTAATTTTTCAGCTCGTTTCCTAGAAAAAGTTCCATTTTATTTATATTAACGAAAACGCCGGAATTTTAAAACTATCAACAGATATAACTTCCGACATACTTTTTCTTTTCTTCGATTGCTTTTCTAATAGTTTCGTTTCTCTGCCTTAAAACCTCCTTCGATTTTTGTTCGCGCAAGTAAATCATTTCTAGACATTTTTCTTGCTTTTGCTATTAAAAAAAATGCATGTTTTTAAAAAATACAAATTCCTGAAATACAACATTGAGAGTAACGCAATTAAAGCTTACTTGAGGAGTCATCGGTTTTGGCGATAAGCGATTTAAATCATAGCTGCAATTGCTCGCCAAAGAAGAGTTTCGAGCCTTCGTCTTGGTGCGAAATCCACTAACGCTTGCTTTGGACTGCATTTTCTGGAAAATTGATTAACATTTTAGCAAATAACTGGACAGATAGCAGGCGATCAAAATAAGCATTCTGATAATTACAAATTTCAGGAATTTAAAAATCGAAGAAAATTACAAATCGTACCTTGATGCGACCGTCAGGTCCACCAGATATCGATTTTTTCAAAACGGGCGTTTTAGCATTGCGAAGAACGGATGACTGCGGCTTGTGAGTCAGCTTTGGTCTGACAACCTAGCATACAAAAATAGTGATATGAATTAGAAATGCTCGCTTTCGCACAAAGAAAACAATGCCCTATAAATCATTCTGAGAATTCCCCGCAACCTTAAATATTTATTAATCGGCACCACGTTCGGTTAATGTCCATCTTTCCAAACGTACTTCGTTTTTCTCCGAAAAAACTGTCACAAACTCGTTTAGAAAGCTGAACTTTTTTTCCCCAAGTACACGACACAAAATTTTCGAGCGGTAAGAGTGATAACTTTTTACACAAAAAACTTTTAAAGCACGCTAACAAATATCTCTCGATTTTCTAAACATTTTGGCAATAATTTGTCCAGAGAAAAACGAGACATCCGAGGAAAGGAGCAAGCCGTTGTGCCGATTAATAAACATCCCGACTGCGTAGAGTTTTCAAAGTGATTTATATTCACTACCAGCCGCTTGAAGATTGAAGATATCAATCTTGCCTTATTTGAAGGGCAGACCGGAGAAGGAGTTTTCGATATGACGGAATCCACATCGCTTTCGACATCTAAATGGCAAAAAAAGGAAAGCACACGTCATTCAAGCAGCCCAGAAACAATTTGAAAAATCTTCTAAAAAAAACAACCAACAGACCATTTTGGGCTGGCTCAATATCGTCACAATTATCGGAAGTTGTATGTTTGGTGATGGTTTGTGTAGTGTTGAGAACACTTTGCACTGACTGTTTTATCATTTTGGCAACTGCAACGAAACAGAAGTTGAAATCGTTAATTCGATACATTAACTATGTTTGGCTAGGGAATTCAAACAGAATTTCACAAACCAGGAAGATCAGGTGATGCATCCGATCCATGAAGTTCGGGAGATACTTCAACTTGAACTGGATTACCGTCCACCGACGACGCAGCTTCGACTAACGCTGGCGAATCGTTGGTATTGGTAGCGGTGGCGTTATCACACGTCTCAACGATTTCCTCAGTTATAAAACTGCCGTTGTTATCATCGTTATCATCATCAAGAGGGACTGCGTCTCGTTGAGCTTTATCCGATATACGTTTTGAACGTCGGATGCTCTGCCGTGCTCTTATTAGAGAAAATGAAGACCGGCGCCGTGAAACACTGCTACGCTTCTAATCAATGAAAGAAAAATGAAAACTCAATTATTACGCAGATCTTAAATCTTTAATTACCGACATATTTTGATTACCCGTGAATTGCTTACCGGATTCAATTGAGAAACCACAACAGCACTTTGATTTGATTGTTCCGCAATTGGAGACTCGCTTTCCGGGGTAGAGACAGAATTCTTTATGTTGTTAGTGTTATCGATTATTTCTTTGAGAGCCACAGTCGGAGAATCGCTGACATCGGGTTTGGCAGATTCGGCGGTAGACTGCGGACACTGATTTGAATCCATGTCTAACTTCAATCGTCGAGGAGGTTTCGCCGGTGTCTGCGCCTTCACTTGACTCATGAGGTCCTTTGAATCGTTATCATCAATCCTGGTCAAACATATGGACAGTTTCTTCAAATTGCTTTCAGGAGTTAATAATGCTGAATTTGAAGATTTACTTCAAAAGATAAATTAATCCTTTGTTATTAATTCTGCATAATCTCAACGTTTTTTTTAAAAAAGTTTTCACTATAAACTTACCGCGGAGATTTACGAGGTGGTGATAAATTTTCAGCATCTTCCTTAATTTCTGCTTTCAATAGGCGTTTACGTGTTCGTTTTTGTCGAACAGGTGTTTTTGGTGGTAAAAGTTCTCTGCTTGCTTGTGTCCCTGAACTGCTTTTTTTAAAAAAAAGTGCAATGAAATGCTTAGAATAATTAAGATGCACGACTAGATTGTTCGTCTACTCGGCAAGAGGCTCGCCTTTAAACTTAATAATAAAGTTTTGGGCACTCGCCAAATCCGCATGTGTATTAAATGTGATAGTAGGGGTACTCGAACAGACCCCAAAATTTCGCACATGTTTGCAGTCTAATCAGTTGATTGGGGCCATTTTACATGTTTCACCCAGTTTTTTTAAATAACGCCTTCTAGACTTACTGCAATGGGGCTTGCGGAAGTGCTGGCAAAATAAGGAGGTTTTAACTGCAAGTTGCTCTTGCAGTTTATCTTTGCAGGTCTGTGCAAGCTTGATTTGTGCCCATTTCACAAAAGACAGTCAACTTGTGGGCATTTTCATAGCTGCTTGAATCTACTACGCATGTGCACCATATGTGGGCCAAATGCAGATAGCCCAACTGCCCAAGTGATAGTTCGTTTGAGTACCCCTAGTATAAAACATTAAGTAGAAGTTCATCGCAATAAAAATGTACTAAAATTAACTTTAATTTATAACCAATATAACCAACAAACAACAATTAAAAGCTGAATAACACTATGGTTTTATTTATAGTAAACATAATATTACCTTGATAAATACGCTACTGCTTCTTCTTCAAATTTATCCAACCATTGGCAAACTTCATCAGTTATAACTTGAAGTTCAACCATATAACCATTGGCAGTTTGACTGAGAATCCCGCACTTTTTCAACCAATGCGCCATTGTGCTTTTAGAAATATTACTAAAAAAGCAAATAACAATTCGTTAATTGTGGCAAATGAATTCTACGTAATAATAATGTGGATAAAAAAAAGTGTCACTTGTAATGTAATTCAAATAGGTGGCTTGTAGGACTCCAACCTCCGTACCACAGTTGCTCAACCAAACTGCAGCTGAAGATTGGCCTCTTCTTAATCTCAAAGCTACATCTCAAACTTAAACTCAAGCTTGAGTCTCATATTTGGCTATCTTGAACTCATCTCAGCCATTTTTCTGCGCAGCTGTGGTATGTATCTTGGAATACGCAGCTCGGTCTCGAGCTCATGCGATTTGAGCAACTGTGGTACAGGGGTTCGAACCATAATTATGTGTATGGTCTTATAAATTGTTTAATTTTTATTATTATATTTAAATGAAAATGAAATGAAACGTAAAAGCACATCTTAATTTATACCAATATTATTGATGTTACGTGATATCTAATTGCAACCTATTATGTATAAAACGAACAGAAAGGTGTCAAGGAATTCAATGGATTTATAAATTAATTGCCCTTAATTGCTACATAAATTAGGGTCACACACCCTGTACGTGTTTATTTGTTATTGAAATAACGTCAAAAACCATCCACATTTCAAATAATTTCAAACAATCTAGGCTAAGCACATTCGCAATTACATCGAACGTTATGTTAGTCTAATATAAAATAAAAAAGATATGAAAAAAAGACGTACAAACGACAAAATCATTTCAAAGAGCTTACCGATCCAAACGAAAGCCGTTCTTCCCGCAAAATGGCGTACGTTCGAAATAATCACGTGACCACTTTTAAACAAGTTCACACCTCCAAGCGGCGTTTCAATTTCATAACGACGCTTTTACTAACGGCTCTTTTTAGCAGACGTTTGTGTCACCATTACGGTGGAGGAATTGAATCTTCCATATTATCGCAACTAATAACAAGTTATCAAGAAAGATTTCTCTCGAAATCGGATCATCCATGGCTCCTCAAACTTTTATACTTGACAATGGCGCCCACGCTTTAAAAGCAGGTTTTGCGAAGGACAGCGAACCCAGGTAAGAACAACGCTGTGTTCTATTTACTATACAGGGTGTCCACCGAATGAATCCGAATCCCCTTTTAATGCTTGTTTTTATAACTTTAGAATAATTCCTAATAGTATTACGAAAGCCAAAAGTGAACGACGAAGACAGTTTATCGGAGATCAAGTGGATGACTGCAAAGATGTTTCGGGATTGTTTTACATTTTACCATTTCAAAAGGTACAAATGCGGTTAAAATGACTTGGTTTTAATGTGTTTTTAGTCGCTTTCATGCAGTTTTTGTAAAAAAACCAAGACTCATTCTAATAACAAGATCTCTCATACACATTATGACCTTAGTGGCCGTCCATAAATGACGTCACGCGATTTTGGGCTTCCCCCTCTCCCCCATGTCACAAAAAGTTCAGACTCCCCTCTAATATAACAGACGCCTCTCGATCCTAAGATACGGGGTTCGCTCCCCGGCCGGGGTCGGTGGGAATGTTTACGGATGGGAGAAATTACCTTAATTCCCTAAGTGGCTGCTTTTTTGGATGAGAAATAAAACCGAGGTCCGGTTAAAGTCCCCTCGAGAGGGGGTGGAAGTCCCCCTCGTAGGCAAAATTCCCAGGTAGGTGTTAAAGACCCATCCCCTGGCGTTGGTGTTTAGCCCTCATATTGCAAAAATAGACCAACTTTAAAAATCAACAAACAAACAAACATCGATGTGACGTCACACTCCTCGCCACACATGTTTACCCTCCGCCTTACTTGCGTGACGCCATTTATAGACGCACTGGATGGTCCATTTCTTTGAAATTTACTGCTTTTGACTCATGACCTTTGACTTTTGACACCAGGGACTGTTGGTAAATTGGGAAGTAGAAAGAACAATTTGGGACTACACATTCGGCCGAGACGTCTTTAACGTCAACTGCGGCGACACCTGTTTAGTAATCACTCAGCCCCTGTTTACTTTTTCATCAATCATGGAAGGGATGAATGAAATGTTTTTTGAAGAATATCAATTCGATTCACTGCTCCAGACGAACGGTGAGTTCGAGTCTGACCGAAGTTGCTCGAGATTACTTTTTCTCCTTAATTTTTTCATTTCCAGTCACACTACAGAATGATTTCTCTCGAGTTTAGCTACCACTCTCAGTTCGCATCACTTTCAAAAAACACACGAAAACGAGCTTTGCTGTCTCATCGTGGATGCCGGATTTTCTTTTACTCACATCGCGCCATACTGTAAAGGGAAGAAGCTGAAAAATGTAATTAAAAGGATAGACGTAGGTGGAAAAGTGCTAACCAATCATTTAAAAGACATCATTTCTTACAGGTGAATCAAACGCCGTTATTTCTAATCGGATTTTCCGTGTCAAACTCAAATTAACTCGTAATTTCATTAGGCAACTACACGTGATGGACGAAACTTACGTGATGAATCAAGTTAAGGAAGATGTGTGCTACGTATCCACGGAATTCAACAAAGACATGGAAATTGCTAAGTTGAAAGGGAGCGAAAACACAATAGTGAGGGATTACGTGTTGCCCGACTACACAGTCATCAAAAGAGGTTACGTCAAGCCGATGGACGAATCAACGGGAAGGCCGAATACGGGGGAGCAAGTACGTTCGATTGCCCCCTTCTCACGATGCCACTAATGTCAGGACACTGGCGTCCTGAAATGTCAGGGCATTTGCTACCCTGGCATTTACCCGGGTTCACGATGCCACTGAAATATCGCGTTTTGAGTATCATAAAAGCAACTTGTCTGCGCCGGAACCTTTTTTGGTTAATTTTAAATTTTTCTTAATATTTTGTTGTACTTACGGATTGCCAGAATTTTGTATCGCAAATATTTTAGGCTGTGTAATCCACAGACATGCAATAATACAGCTTCGGCTTTTTGCCGATTTTGTAATCTGTTCGTTCAATGTCTCATAAACACGTAATGTCGATGATATTGTTCCCAAAACTCTTAAATATCAAATGCGAGTCGAACACTATTCTAAAATGAATTCAAAATTGATTTCATTAATAAATACAGAAGTTTCAAAACTCCGAACATCTATGCTAGTGCGGCGGCGATGTCAAATATCCACAAATTCTGACATGTGACTTCCCGAATCGATGATTCGATTTTAGTGCCTTGAACCGTTCGCACTATGGCATAAATACGACTTTAGTGGCATCGTGTGAGCGGGTCTTAAAATCTCAACTTTATATTTCTCCTCTAGATAATACGCATGAACAACGAACGATTTTCGGTACCTGAACTTCTGTTTCATCCATCCGACGTTGGAATCCAGCAAATGGGGATTTCGGAAACAATCATTCACACCATAGAAGCTTCTCCCGAAGAGATGCGGCCACATTTTTATAAAAACATCATTTTAACCGGCGGAAGCTGCCTATATCCTGGATTTAAAGAAAGAATGTAAGTATTCGTATTAGTTGGTCACCTCCAATGTGAATAAGTGCATAAATGATAGCGAAAATAATGTTTTTTTTAGATATCAAGACATACGTTCGATGGCACCCGATGATTACGAAGTGAATGTTACATTACCAAAAAAGTACGTTAATCTACGTAAATTTACTTTGAATTTTTCTAAACGTGTACATTTCTAAACATGTACATCTTTATATTTCAGTCCCACGACATACGCTTGGGAAGGCGGAGTTCTCCTAAGTAAAAATGCAGAATTTAAAAAGTTATTGGTGACGAAAAAAGAATATGACGAATACGGACATAATATTTGCGTTGAAAAATTTGATGTTTAATGAATAAATAATGTTTTTTTAATCGAACTTTCTTTCGATGTTATTAAAGTAAAGGCTGATAAAACAACAACGGGAATCTTTTTCTCTGCTCTTTTACAAAAATAGTACGGTTTTGTGTAGCACAACTCGCATTCTGTCGTAACTATTTTTGTGAAATGAGCAAAGGCAGTTTGTCGAGACATGAACATGGAAGTCACGTCGAACGTCTTTTAACGATAAAAACTGATTAACGGTGAATTAAAAACTACTTAACCTTATATTCGGAATTGAAAAACCGCTCTTCCTGCAATTGATAAGTCGTAGTTAACTAGTTTTCACAATTGAAAGCAAACGCGCCATCAATATCAAACCACTTTAAGTTTTCTTCACTTTTCTTTTTTTTTTCACTCCAAAAAGTGTTTCTTTCGCCTTGGGTGATTTTAAAAAACTTTGGCATGCCCTTTCTCGGAGTGGCAGGCATTTTAGAATCCATTTTCAACTTTAAAAAGATCCGTATTTTTCGATTAACAACGTGCAAATGTCCCCGATCACCAAACTCGTACTCGAATTACTCGAGACTTACCTTTTTAGCATTAGGAGTGAACTCGACAGGTTTCCCTCTCGGAATTGGTTTGGGCTCGCTCAAAAAAGCAGGTTGCTTAACGTTCGGCGATGTCTTATTTAGCGATAACCTGTTCGGTTGGCTAACGGGTGTTGCGGGTCGAAACGAAATAGTGCAGGGCGAAACAACTTTTCCTTTAATTTTTTGAGCTGGAATAATTGACTGTTGCAGTCGAATCATAAAAATAAAGTTTTAAAAGGCACAAACTTACACTCGAACATGCTTATAATAAATGTGATATTTTATCGTTATGCCGTGATGTGAAACTAGAACTGCAGTTTGCCGATATACGTACAGAAATTTCCATGCAGTCGGAAGCTGAAGTTTCTGATTCGCTAGAGCTTGGAAGCTTGGAAAAAGTGACGTGTTTTCTGTTTTCAATATAGGAGGGCATTTGTTTGCTCAAAGCACCCGCTATTTCTTCGTAAGATTTTGGAGTTGTAACCTGAAAATCGTAATTGAAAATACGTTTAATAAATAATATTACACTGATACATTTGGAAACTGGTATTCAATTAATACCGAAAATGTTTTTTTTGTTGCGGCATTTGTTGGTGTGCCACCCGGATTAGCAACAACGGCAGCTGCGGTATCATTTCTCCCAACTTCTGCCGTAGCGCTCTTCTATAAATAAAATAAAATGAAAATAGCTACCATTTATTATTTTATACGTTTTTTATGCAACTCTTTGAGAATATAAATGATATGGTATATTTGACACTAGTCAAAGAATGATATCAAACTTACTTTTTCGTTTAATTCGTTTTTCAGTGCAATAATTTGACGTTGTAGATCGAGATTTATCTTCTCAATTTCCTCCTAAATTCGATTAATTATTTATGACGATTTAAACATTTATGATGAAATTTAATAACCAAGACAATTCCTTTTACCTTTCTTGACTTTTCAGATTCCACAAGAAATTCTGAATTTTGGAGTGATTCTTGCAATGTTGAAAGATCTCTTTGCTGCAAACAAAATAAAATTACTGATTTCTGCACTCAGATTCTTAATTTCCACACATTAATAAATCTTACCATTTTCCTCATTTCGACTTCGTGGCTTTCTTTTTCCTTTTCCAATTGGATTCGAAATGAAGCAATTTCTTTCTCTTTATCCGAAACAATCCTTTGATTGCTCATCTATTAAATAGAAGAAGGATATGTAATTACATTTTTTTATAGATAATAAAATATTTAAGTTGAATTTCCACAAATTATGAAACCTTATAGCACGATAAAGTGGAGAAGAATTCTGCTTTGTCGGTTTCGCATTTTTTGACTAATTGTTGATATTCCTGTTGTAATTCCTCAAAAGATTCCTTGTGTGTTTTAGCCTGGAATTTAAAATCAGACCAGTTTTCAAGAAAATGAACTTATAATAGATACATATTTGTTTACATATTTCACTGACCTCGCTTTCCATTTCAAATATTCTTTTGTTCCGTTCATTCAAGACAGTTTCCCAATGACAAACCTAAAATTTAACATATTACTAAATCTTTAAATATTTAATGCGAATATGTGACCATTTTACACGAACCACTTTACCTTATCGTTGGTATCATTTGACAAATTCTTCATTTTGCTGTTGAGATTTTGTATTTCTTCCATCAGGGAGTTTACTTTATCGCACGAATGTAGTTTTTCAATTGAAAGTTCGCTTTGTTTCATATTCAGTGTTTTCACCTATAAAACGGAAATTATTCAAGATATACATATTAATTTTACAGTGGAACCTCGGTTTACGAACTTAATCCGACAAGAGACCAACTTTTGCCATATTTTCAATTGAGGCTATATCCTCGAAACAAATATCGATTTTAATTTAAATCCTCGGAAATTCTAATACATTTTAGATGTTTCTCTTATTTAGCAAAACTTATCCGTTACAAAGATGTTCTGCTGGAACTAGTGAAACAATTGCAGAAACTCTGACCTTTGATCGGTGTTCCAGAGAAATGTGTTCGTGAACTGATGCATCGTTTGTGCAGCGAACAACAAATGGTGTTCGTAAACCGATTTGTTCATAGACAGAGGCCTGGGTTCCACTGTTTTTCTAATATAACTTTATAAATATTCTTCCTTACCTGCATTTCCAGTTCATTTATATATCCCGTTTTCTCAATAATCTCGCATTTCATTGCCTTGGCTCTTTTCTGGATAACCACAGCGACACGAAGTTTGCTTTCTAACTTCTCAATCCTTGATAATTTCTACAAAATTTAGTAAACAACAATCCAAATTTAAGCAATTCGGATTAGTTTATCGTAAGTCATAAATTATAAAAAAAAACATACAGCTTGTAGTGTGGAAAGAGTCGTTTTTTCAGTCTCTTCTGATTTCGTTTTCCAGTTTTGAATTTCAGCTCTAGTTAACAAACGTATTTAACATAATATTAAAAACAAAAATAATCTTGACAAGTATTTTCTATCAAAAAAGTTTAACATACTCGCAAAATTTAACGTGTTCTCGCATACTGTTTAATTGCGCATCTTCTTGGACATGTTTCATCCGCAATTTCTTTAATAGATGAAGCATAAGAAAAGAATATAAATTTCATCGTGTTTTATTCAAACATGATTTTCCTACCTGTAATTCCGTCTCCTGGGAGACTAACTGGCTTTGACAGTTGGTGAGCTCCAGTTGGAGAGTTTCTTTGGACTTTTGGACGTCTCGCAGTTCTTCACATAAAGTCTGTTTTGCTAACCTACAGAGAGTCTAATATTAATTCACTTTTGATTAAGCCGAGATGCTTTATGAATGCTTACATACTTTTCAGCGTCGTAATTTCTTTGAAGGCTCTCGTATTCATTTTTAAAGTTGTTGAATCTTTCGTTGTCATCAGTGGCCTTGGATTTTAGGGCTTCAACTTCAAGCTAGGTGAAAATAGGTCATTAAGAGAAATCATAAAATACAGATTTCCAAAAATGTCATTGAATAAAAGCTTTTCTTACGTTGAATGCTTAAAAAAAAACACAACACACTCAATAACAATACTCAGAACAGTAGAGCCTGTCTAAATGCATACTCTTTGCAGTTCCATTGTTGATATTCACTTAGAAAAGCATTGGGCAAATAAAAATTATTCATTATTATTTTAGGGAGGTTTATTCATTTTTACATTGGTCCTAAAACGGGACTGGCACATTTTATGCTTTTAGAGAGGATATTCATTTACACAAGATGCATTTAGACAAGTTCTACTAAACGTGAACCCTGTAATATGGCAATCAATACGCACATATGTGTATAAAAGGGTTGATACCTTTCAGGGGAAGTATACATATTAGCATATATAGTTTTTTTTTAGCATACTTCTATATAAGTATAGTATCATATAAACAATGACCTACTTGAAGAGTCTCCTGTAATTGGACCAAGGTTTCGAATTCTTGTTTTTGTTCTTCTTCCTTATTATTGGCTCGTGAAATGATTTCTTCCTTCAGTTTAACTTCTTCCTAATTAATAAAAACATGCTTTATGTTTAACGATCGACAACACATACATGCTAATACTCCATACATAGTCATTAAATAACCTTTAATTGGTCCATATGAATGCAAGAATCTCCCAGTTCCTGGATTTTAGCTTCGGCACCTTGCAATTGCGATTTCATAACTTCACACATTTTATTTGCAATATCCTAAAAATCGAAATACAAATTCCATGAAAATCGGTGAAAATGTGAAAATTATCTATAAAAAAAACAAAAAACACTTACGTTGGAATCCTGAGTTTCTCTTAAATTTTTATTAATAGTCGCAATTTCCATTACTAAAGAATCTGAAATATTTGACATCAGTCACAAATTTAAAGAGATAAAAATGCAAATTTGATTTCAAGATAAAAAACATCACTTTTCACTACTTTGTTTATAAAGTACACACCTTTTTGAAGTTTTAAGTCATCATTCTCATTTTCCAATTTCTGTTGTTTTTCCATCAAGATCTGAATTCTATACGAGTTTTAAATACATCCATAGTTGTCATTTAATTGTTATTTACGCAAAATGATAGTTAAAAGCGTGTTCGATATGATACCTAGACATTTCTTCATTCAAATTTATGTTAGTTTTTTCCAGCTGTACTCGAGAATCTTCGATGGTTTTAGTAAGCGATTTCTCTAATTCTTCAATTTTGAAATCAAGACTTTGTTTAACGACAGTTAAACTATTTATATCATCTGTATTTTTCTGTAACTGCTCGTCCTTCTCTTTGATGAGGGTCTTTATGAATATAGAATTAGATGACCAATTAAAATACTTATTAACGACATGAGGGTTAAGGAATACAATATCGTTAATATCATAAGCAAATGTTGTAGACCTACCTCAAGTTCATTAACTTTACTCGATTTCTCCTGAAGTTGTTCTTCCTTATTGTCAATTATGTTTTTGTAAGTATCTACGGTGTTTTTGAAACACTCTGAAATATGTATGTATATACAGATCTAAAAATTGTAATCGAACTATAAAACGTACTATTAACGCAAACTAAAACGAACCTTTCTCATCATCAATAATTGCATTCTTATCCTGAAGTGATTTCAGCTCCGAAACCATATTTTGAATATTTTCATCTTTTTCCAAGAGTTGAATCTCACTGTCTTTTATCTGCAATTTCAAAGTTTGATACAAAACATAAAAAATCAGTTTTCCATAATGTTATTCATACAAAAACGGAAAACTTATCGCTATATTGTACTTTATTTTCAAGTAGCTGGGTATTTTCTTGATATTCAGACGCCAGTTGGCACCTTTCTTTCTCTTCGTTTTCCACTGCCAATAAAAATACAGTAAAAGTTAACAATTTTGCATCACATGTGGACTGCATTTCAAACATTTGGTTTATTTTTAATACGAATAACGCGTGAATCGATACGAACATTTTCTTTTATATTTTTCGCAAGCACTTTCATGTTTTATTTGTAGGTCCATAAATTTAGCGATGAGTGCTTCAATTTCTTGACATTTCAACTTATGAAATTGTTTCATGTCTTCTCTACTATCTTCGCCTATTTTAAAAAACGAGCATAGTATTTTAAATATATTTTTGAAATTTCTTACATATATGTAAACACATTATTGCTTACATGTCTTTATGCGTGTATTTAGTTTAGTTGTGTCTTGTTCAACCATGTTGTAAAAGTCCCATATTTCTTCAACCCTAATAACATTAAAATTTCCAGGCATTATAATGTTAATAATGTGCATATAAATTAACTAAAGTTAAGAGATGAGAAAGCTCACAGTCGTACTTTTGCACGATAGATTCTTGTGATATTTTTTCTTCATTAAGTTTCTGCGACAGGATTTCATTTTGCAATTGAAGATCAACTAAGGAGCTTCTTTGAGTCTCAATGGTCATCAGAGCATCGTTTAAACTTTCCTCCTTGAATGTTTTAATATTCGATTATTACTAATATGAAGATGGTAGTTTACAGTACTAAAGCCATATTAAATATAGCATCTATACCAGTTTTCTTAATTGTAGCTGTGTAGATATTTCCCATTGTTGATAGTCTTCAAGATTTTCATTTATGCAATCGATTGTCATTTTATAATCATGTTGCTCAAACTTTTGAATACGATGGACAGTATTAACTATGAAATATTAAAAGACATCCTTAAAATCCTTAAAATACAAACTATATGATGAAATTATAAAATGATTCCTTACTTTCAGATACAACGTCCTCGTTGCAATTTCTGTCGTTTTCAATTCCCTTAATAGATAATCATTACACCAATTTAATCGCACATCACTAAATTAATTAACTAAGGTCAGAACTTCATTGCACAGGTAATAAATAATTAATCGTTCACATCAAAGATAGGCGACCAACTATCCCTGTTTTTACATATACTTTAAGGAAAGATTTGATCGTAAATTTTGGAATTTTAGAACCTTTATAACTTCCAAGACACGCCAGTTGAAAAGCCTTTGCCGTTTTTTAACATTACTACGTTAATAATTTATAATTACTTAAAGTCTGGTAAAGATGCGTGCAAAGTTGAGCCTAATAAAAGTAATTGCGTAAACTCTGAAAGTTTCAATACTGAGCAAATAGCCACCTCAACATTCGAAAAACGCTAACATGGAACAAGATTTTTTTTGTGTCCTACCTCATTTGGTAGTTGAAAATCCGGACAAAAACCTGATGTCATCGTGCTGTTGTTCATTATGAAACTAGTGAAATTAATTCAAATGTGATTATGATAAAACAAATAACAAAATTGAAATATTTTTAACTCGTAACAATATAATCGAAGCCAACATAAAGCGGATTAAAAAAAGAATACGAATTCGAACTCCGCTCCACACGCGCGTCACGCTCACGTGACGGCATTCGAAACTTCAGTGCTACGCCGCATTACGATCTTACGGAGTCCCTTAGGTGAAACCTAAGTCCGCAATTGTGTTTTCTATAACATTAGACCTATATAGCTATTTTTTTTCCACAAAAATAAATTAGATTTTCAGTAAGTCTAATTGAACGTTTTGAAAATCGGACAGGTGTGTGTTCATTTTCCAGCATTTTGCGTTGTCAACGTGTAGATCACGCCGGGAAAAATCGAACTTTGAGTTCTATGTCTAAATTATTTTATAATTTATTCAATTTTTAAAAATCAACAACATTTTAAAATACTGTAACATGATTAAGTGATTAAATTTAAAATATTTATAATGTACCCCTTGTAAGACAGCAAACCTTACATACTCGTATGTTTGTGGAGATTGCAGTCATCTAAGGAGTACTTTGAAGCTTATGTCATACCGAAGAATGAAAAAAACTGCAAAACTAAGCATATTTTTGTATGCTATCATATATGGCCCTATATATTATCCGCATATATGTAATTACCTTTAATTTTCTATATTCATGAAGTAGTATAGCGAGAATATTTGGCGCCCAGGAAAAAACACCCACATTTGCGCTCCCCATTACCACTATCAAAATTTGTGCCCTTTCCCCCATCCCTCACCCCTGTCCTCCGATACCCGGATTTTCGAACTTTCCCCTCCTCATCTTCCGATACACAAATTTGCGTCCTCCCCTATTTTTCACTACACAAATTTGCATCCTTTCCCCATCCTCCTCTACACAAATTTTCGTCCTCTTTTTCGTCCTCTTCATCCTCCACTACACAAACTTGAGCCCTCCCCGTCCCCCACTACACAAACTTGAGCCATCCCCGTCCCCCACTACACAAATTTGCGCCCTCCCCCTTCCCCATCCTCCACTACACAAACTTGAGCCCTCACCGTCCCCAACTACACACATTTGCGCCCTTACGCCCTCCCCATCCTCCACTACACAAACTTGAGCCCTCCGCGTCCCCCACAATACAAATTTGCGCCCTTTCCCCATCCTTCACCACACAAACTTGAGCCCTCCTTGTCCCCCACTACACAAATTTGCGCCCTCCTCATGTCCTCCAATATCCAAATTTACACCCTTTCTCCACCCTTCCCTCCACTTCCCTGGCATATGAAAAACAACACTGTTTATATTGTGCTACTTAAAATAAGTGTGCTTATCAAGTTTCAACAATAATGAGTTTCATAAATAATCTAAGAAATCCATTTTAATACTTTGTGCGCCTCTTTTGGCGCCCCCTTCAAACCCCTCGATACACCACTGTATGCATGAACTCCACATAAATATGAAAATATCATATATGACCCAGTATATAATTCCTCTACCATGCAATCTCCCCCCAGAACCAAGACATGCATGATGCAAATCATTATTTTACCTAGTATATGTACTCTCCTTCCAACTGCTCCCCGTTCGCATAATCCGTTGCGAAAATGGACTATTCTCGACCTGCGACTTGTTAATAGCATTTTGCGATTCCGCAGTTGGAAACCTGGTGCTGGACTGTGAGAATGTACTTGTCATTTGCTAAGGCGCCGTCAACGGCCAATGACGAAGCCTGTTGCTCTGAAAAAGAAAAAAATTGGAAATATTAAACACGAGAAGATATACAGAGACTCTTGACAAGAAATCGTCAAAACGTCACATATGTTGCTAAGAATTTCTCTAAAAATACAATGACAGTAGAGGAAAAATATATTAGAGAGCTAACGATTTTTCCCGGCGTGATCTACACGTTGACAACGCAAAATACTGGATAATACTGAAAACGAACACACACCTGTCCGATTTTCAAAACGTTCTAAATAGACTTACTGAAAATCTAATTTATTTTTGTTGAAAAAATAACAAAAAAATGGCACTCACTTTGAAGATTGTACAAGTTACAGGCCTAAGAAGTCGTGGGGATAAGTTGGCAAGAATCACTTTTCGAGGTAAGTAAACTATTTTCGTATATTTTAATTTAGTATTGCATGTGTTTAAATAAGTTTATTTTTTAAATTCTCTGAGAGATAAATATCTGAATGGATGTTATTCGACGATTTTTGCAACATTTTTCCACACACAACACAAAATGGTAATAAAGTTGCCCTGACACACATTGTTTTTAATGTTCGGTTGCCCTTGTTCACAGGGGCAGCACACTGTGAAGCTATGTTATATTATATAATGAAAATTTTTGTAAAACTTCAGGGTCCCCCACAAATAAAATTTTCAACTTTCATGACTTTTCCAGGTTTTAAAAAATTCCCATGTCGAAAAAAATATTATTTTTACTTGGCGAAAGATTGCAATTTTAACACAGAAAATCAGATATTTATTGTGAAAAATTGCAATTCTTCAATTTAAAAAATGCCTAAATAGAAAAAATTCCAGATTTAAAAATTAGTGGACGTTCTACTGGTCTAATGACTTTCACCCTTATTCTGTCCATATGTCCACAGTCTAGAAAACCCACTTGAGTGTTGCAGAGTTCAACAACTTTAATATTGAAATTCCCTGAATTTTTCCAAATAATAAATGTTTCCCTGACTTCTCCTTGACTTTTCCAGGTCTATCCAATTTCCCTTATAATTCCAGCTTTTTCAGGTCTGGGGGACACTGAACATCTAAAAATATAAGTGACCCGCATATTTCTGTACAAATATTACATTAATGCTACCATAATTTTTGAAATCTTTTTCAACAAAACGGTGCTAAAGTTGCCGCGGCACACAATGTTATACTGTATCCTGAAAAGATTTTAAAATTTTTAAAATATCAATAGTTGACGTATTTAGTTATGTGATGTTATTCAGTCTTTTTTCAACTTATGGCACATAAAATGGTGATAAATTTATCATCAGTTTTTGAAATAAAATTGAATGCCCATGTAAGTTGGCAAACCTTACATACTCTAGTGTATGCAGTGATTGCCGTTCTTAAAGGAGCAACACATTTTAAACTTTTTTTTAAAACATTTTAACACACAGAATTAAGCTAAATTTGTCACGGCACACTTGAGTCCTCTATAAAAATGTTTCGTATGTATGTACATTTTTTAAATAGAGCTAGTTTATTTATACGCTTGTTAAAATGTTAAAGAAAGATTGCTAGTCTACATGTATATATTTAATAAATTATAATTACTGAATTATTAGATTGTGTTCTCATAAAACATACCTATGTGGTGGTGGTCAGTACTATTAACTATAAAAAGCAATGTGATTTAGTTTAAATATTACAAAAAAAATCTAATTTTAAAAAAAATTGTGACATTAAAACTTATGAAAGAAGATTCAATTACAAAAAACTGTAATCTTTGCCAGAAAACATTACATTTTTTCTTAACCCGGTTTTGAATGACAATTAATTTCCTTTTTGCAGCCTGATTTCATTCAAGAATATATTGATTTTATTTGAAATTTAACCTCGACTAGAAATGATCTTCATAGAATGATTATATTAATACAAGTTCATAACAAAGACGTATTTTTAAATTATTGAATGTCTCAATGTCAAGTATGGATGTAAAATTTCCACTTTAAATGATCTTGTTTGGACCATATTTTAATCCTCAACAAACTAAAGTCCAAGCCTCCAGGGGCTGCACATTTCAACTCTTTTTTATATGGTCTTGTGACATTTTCATTTCATCTGATATTCAGCAGAGGTTGAATTTACAGATTTGGTAAAAAGCTACATTTTTTATTTTTAAGAAAACGTGACATTTTGTAATTCATCGTTTCATCGCTTTAAAAAACTTTGCCGGAAGAAATCTGAAATAAGACTTTTTGCTTAAGGAGAAAACTGACATTTTTTAAAAAGCAAAACGTGACTTTTCAGAAATCTGATTTGTTTAGAAAGCAATAATTTTCTAACAAGACTTACTTTCGAGATGTTCGCCTACGAGTAAAAAGCTAAAAACTTTCGTGACGATATTACTAAAGTAGTATTTTATCTTAAACTTCCTAAAAAAATGAAGATTTCTCAAACTATCCAATTGTTATAAATCGAGGCAATAACATATTTAGAAAAAATACCCTTAAGTCTTTCCACCATTCATTTATCTTGAGAAGACCATCGTTTTTCACTAAAGATTTATAAAAAGGTTTTTAAAAGCCATTTTCTGTTTTTAAACGAAAATGTCAGACTTTGATAACATGAATAAATGTGACCGGTATATAACATAGAACATGCTTTGATCTCACCCCACGACTCATATATAAATCATCAGCCCTATAACAACAGAAATCAGGAAAAAAAACAGATAGTGAAGAAATATCTGATATAGTGTCAGAAATGCCATCATTTCTGATGTCCAACAAAAATATAAATTGTTAACCAAGTCGAATATGGTTAATATGGCCATTGAGGGATTAAATATGGTTCATATATGGCTATTCAGGGGTTACATATGGTTAATTTGGCCAATATGGAGTTAAATATGATTGATATGGACATTTAAGGGTCAAATATGCTTCCGGGGTTAAATATGGTTCATATATGGCCACTTTTAAGGGTTAAATATGGTTCATATATGGCCATTCAGGGGTATAATATGATTAATATTCCCATTAAGGTGTTAAATATGGTTCATATATGCCCACTGATGGGTTAAATATGATTAACATGGCCACTTAAGGGTTAAATATGGTTCATATATGACTATTTAGGGGTTAAATATGGTTCATGGGATAAACATGGTTCATATATGGCCATTCAGGGGTTTAATATGATTAATATTCTTATTAAGGTGTTAAATATGGTTCACATATGCCCACTGATGGGTTAATTATGGTTCATATATGGTCATTCAGGGGTTAAATATGGTTCATATATGGCTATATGTTATCGTACATGCATGGATAAATATGGTAAAATCAAGTCCATTCATGGCCATCTACTTGTACATATCTTATTCACCCAGGATCTAGTATGAATATCTGTTTGAATGTTTTAAAAATTCTCCCTAACATCCATCCAAATGCGTTTTTACATTTGCATTTAAAATTTGAATTGAATCGTGACGTCAAAGCCTGGAAATTGTGATACGGCCGTAAAACACTCGAAATTACCATAAAAATCCATAAAACCAGAAAGCAAATCGAGCGAAAAATTGTGGAGATTTTTGTGTGTGCATGATTTATAAAAACATGCACTTCATACATTCCCTGACAATTTCTGATGTAGGCATTTGAATTCCCTTGCGAAAAATCCAGTTGTGCAAATGCCAAAGTTGGTTTGTTTTTGTACGATTCATTAAATTCGAAAAGACTGAGGCTCAAGCCATCATTTCTTTTTTTATTTCATAGCATATCTAGAGAATAATGAGGGTAAGGGATTTATATATATGTATATTTTAGAATTTTGTATTATAATTTACTTTTATACCCATGTTATTAAACCACTCGATGCGAGCCAGTTTACAGTTAAGTAAACCAGACATGCAAGGCCAGGGGCTCCAAAGAGAAATTAGATAATGATTTACATGGAAATGAAGAAGACTAGTTTGTATTAACTAGGAATGACACTAAATTTACAGTATATTTTTTTGTGCTAAATTCTCTTGGATTTGTAGTTTTTGTCAAGGAAGTCATCGGAGAATTGTTTCCTCGTATGTTTATATATGACATTGCTGATATTTGGACATGTGGGCAGGGAAGAGGTGGGGATGAGGGGTGAAAGCCATGGACGTCAACTAATGATGGTATTTTTCAGCTTTTGAATTTTCTGTTTAATTAAATTTAAAAAGTCAGTGAAAGGGGAAATGGACACCGAAAGAAATGTGTTCCCAGTCCAGAATGTACTTGAATTATTAAAATCTCGGGAAAGTTTGGATTTATGCCTACATTTATGTTAAACACCAATTTTATGCTAAAATTTCCCTTCGAGGTCAGGAAATTTTCGTTAGTCAGAAAAATCTGGAAAAATGTCGTGGAATTGGTAGCGAGATGGGTGCTTGGAAATTTATAGGATGGGTCACTGTATGTTCCAACACATTTTCTGGACACCCTACTTTTCAAAACAAAATTAAGGACGTCTATGAGGGGGAGTGGGGGGACTGGTCTAAAATGGACACCGTTTGGACCAGGGGGCAGGGGGGTGGGTGGGGTTCCTTATTTTTCAAACATATTAAGGACGTCCATGAGAGGTAAGGAAGGGAAGGACTCAAATGGACACTATGTGGACAGGAGGTAGTCAATTTTTGAAGGAATTTCGCGGACGTCCATTTTGAATGACCCCTAAACTGTTTTCAGCCAGTTATAATCCCTTTGAAAACTTTACTGAATTGCCATGTCGTAGTTAAATATGGCCTATAGATGGTTATTAACAAGTTAAACATGGTCCAATTGCAGATAATTTAATGAGGAAGTGTGCCAAAGTTCTGCCTTGAGCGTTATTTAAAATCAATGATGGGTAAATAAAGTTCTTTAAAAGCTATCTATTATAGGAATTATTTTCTAATTACCTTTTGATTTGAATTCGTAGTCAGGACAACAAAACAAGGAATAAATGTCATAAGCAATGGATGTATAGGCGTGACCTGCCAAATGGATTAATGCAATTATATAAAAAAGGCATCATCTTCTAGGCAAAGCTCAGAAAAACTCAGATCCAATTAAATTATCCAAATTATTGATGGTAAATTGCACCCGCGTTAAACCCGAATGTAATTGAATGCATGTGGCTGGGAAAGACGATGACGTCACTCATGTATTTTTATGAATTAATGTAGCTTATCATCGATATAAAACATGAAACCACGGAGTCACCATGGCAACAGCGATTCAATGAGCTAACCTAAGTTTTATAAACGTTTGTTTTCAAGCAGGTTATATAGTTGAAGTACCATATTACATAAATTGTTTACTATATTTGACACTCTTGGGATCTATTGTTAATTTCGTGTATATTAATAGTAAATTTAGCGTTTTAAGTACACACTTCATTGCTATATAAACACGACAACCACATATATACAGTATACTGTAGGCAAACATTATCATGCTGAGAAGTTATGTTTGAATAGTTATACTTTACCTGGCGGAAAAATTATATAGTTCCATATATATGTCTGAAAACATACATGGACAAACTATATATGTCCAATGACCATGCATGGGCCATATTTATCGTTAGAATAGCTATATATGACCAATCTATACCGTATATGTCGCACATAAATCGATATATACATGTCCATATATAGATTTTCAAAGGCCTATAATGGTCTATACATTATAGACACTATTGATATTAAAGGCAAGTCAAAGGATAAATATACAGTAGTGTCTATATGACTTATTAAGATCCTTTAACTGACCATTTAAGTCTTTAAATGATAAATGTGGTGTTTACATGGCTGTGTGTGATAATTGTAAGAACATGTGGCCTATACATGATTATCTGTGGCCATTCAAATGATAAATATGCAGTAGTGAATACATGACTTATTATGGTCCTTTAACTGGCCATTTAAGTCTTTTAATGATAAATGTGGTAAACAACCGGATATGCGTGGCAATTTTATGGACAGATATGGCCCATGCATGATTATCTATGGTCATGCGAATGATAAATATGCATTAGTGAATACATGACTTATTAAGGTCCTTTAACTGGCTATTTAAGTCTTTAAATGATAAATGGCTATATGTGGCAATTTCAAGGATAGATAGTGACTATCTATGGTAGAATGCTCCACTCTCTAAATTGGGACTCACTGAGGTCCAGACGCGAAATCTTATCTATATATGCGCTTGTTTAAACGTTTTAATCTTCCTGATAATTCTCATCTTGTTTCACATATTTTTTGTGCCTATAATAATCATCTAAGAATTAGACAAAATCACTACAAACCACTGACGGAGCTTCGTGCTAAAACGGAAGCTTACTATTGGTCTTTCTTTTTGCATGCGATTAGACGATGGAATAATCTTCCTAGTGATCATGCAGTTTCACAATGATGTCTAAGTCACTACTGACGCAGGAGAATTCTCCTAAAAATGGGTACGACCCCCTTACCACATGGCAATTATTTGCTGACTGTATGGTACTGAGTTGAATTAAAATAAATTGAATTGAATATAATAATAATAATAATAATGTTTATTAACACTCATACTGAGTACATATAGGACATTTAAGTCCTGAGTTCTGTACA
>JAQGBW010001058.1:0-30045 GCA_034698625.1 Julus scanicus | reverse complement strand
ATGCAATGGTGGGTTAACCTAGTGTATTAGAACAGGTTAACCCTAGGTTATTCTTAACCTCTGTTGGTGCAACCGGCCCTAAGATGCATCACTTATAGACGACCTCAGGAACATTGTCTTATGGCCCCATGGTCACAACTTTAAACTTGGGCAAATAACTATGAAGTGATAAACATTTTTCATCCTGATTACTATATTTTCTTCTCATTGTTTTGAGGGAATTTTTTCGTTTTTAATTTGTGGTATAACAAGATTAAGCTTTGTTGTCTGTTCAATTGCCATGTGCCACGTAAGTACAGGGAAGTGATATGGCAGATATAGCACTTGTGTATACTGGTGTATCTCTCAGATAATTCAACTTAACATATTCTTTTGAAAACTTTGAATGGTTTTGTTTATTTAAACCGATAATATTACTGAATATTATCTTAGTCGGCTATTCTATTTGTAATCGATATCAAATTGGTCTATTTAAATTGAGAAAAACAGACAGCAATATAGCACACTCGATGCCTGTTTTATTTTTAGTGTTTTTTTCCCTTTGAGATTCCTGTTGCATTAATCTCTAAAATAGCAATCTAAACAAACTCTGGAAATTGACAAGGTACGTTGTACTCGTTCTTGCCCTTCTCTCTTCATCCCTGCCGTGATTTTATGTTACTGTAATATCTGTCTTATACATCGTTTTGTAGATCTGCACACCTTCTACTGTTATGAAATTTAATTTAGAGATATGCAAGAAACTAATTTTTTGGCGAGTGTCACGTTATGTAGATGATTGATCAACTAGGAAAGAAACTTTATAACGACTTGTTTTTGTAATAAAAGTTTCTTATGGGAAGAAGGTAAAAAATAGATTTGTAATTAACCGTATTCCGGTTTAGCATCCCCTGGTGGTTTATGAGAACATGGCAATACCGAAATGGCTTACATTTTAACAGTATACAAAGATGCAGGTGTTTAAAAAAATGACCGTTTTATGTTGGAAATGACATGCTGAAAGCCTCATGACCGTGGGTTTGCTGAACTGGAATATATAAAGCCAAGTATTTTAAAGTCAAATCTAAATGAAGTGGAATTTTGAAAATTCTGAATTGCGATTTTTTTAGACTTCTGTGTCTGGAATATATATAAGATGTAGTAAACTAGAAATCTAAATATTAAATAAGCTAAAAAGCAATTCAAATGTGTTATAATTTTGACATGGTCGTCATATAATATTTCACATAACCGTTAAGGTCAGTGAATATTGCTGCCATGAGAGTGGATAACATAATGCTAACTAGCAAATTGAAAGAGTCAATTGATGGTGGACTAATTCTTAAAAAGTTGGTAATTAAGATGAGGTTTATACCAATTTTGTATTGTTTTCACTCAGATTTCTGTGAACAGTATGAGAGATTAAACAAAAGTAGTTGAAGCAATATATGTATATTTTCGAATCTAGTATCATTCCTGTATGTGTGCTTTTTCTGTTTAATTGTTCGTGCAGGATGACTGGATAACTTGCTGCACCTACATTATGTACAAGATTTTGTTACAGTTGGTATAAAATGGATATAGGTTTTATTACAAGCTGGTTTTACCAGAGTTTTAACCTGGAGTTCGCACGTACTTCACGCATGACTTCGGCTACATTTTTTCACATGTCCAAGGAACAAAATAATCTTTGAAATTGGTTTTTACAATTATAATTGGTAGCGTTCGAGAAAAAGCATATTGTGATTTTATGACGTTAACATTTTTTTCGTAATCTTCTGGTATATATTATGAACGTTATCTGGATCGGTATGTAGGACTAGGACGTAATTTTTTTTTTTTAGAAATTGCATTTTATTGGTGGAGCACGATTAATTTCTCGACTGGATATTGATTGTGAATTAAGCCTCTTCATGGTAAGCCTCCTACTTCAATCAAATTTAGACTAGTTTCGCTTTCATAAACTGACATCGCGGTGGCATTTTTGTCCCTGAGTGGTTGATAAATACGACAAGATTGTGGCTTTTTAGCACAATTTTTGGTTAATGGCTTGGTCGCCAACTAATCGATAGCTATTGATTGGGGTAAGAATTCTGTATATGCTTCTCATGTCTAATTTTTACATTCTCGCCACGTGCGATATCGTTTTTGATTTATGTCAATAAATGATGGCGTCAATGTAATCTGAAAATGCCATTTCTCGCCCACATATATTAAGATCCACTCGACTTTTACCCAGGTTACCCAAAAATGACATTTTCTCTAATCTTATTAATGGTGTGCGATAAACAGCTAGATGTGCACTTGTCAAAACTGTTACAATATAATTCCATGTGTTGTAATTTTAGAAGCCTGGTTCAATTTTTGAGAAAATTGAAAAATTGACGAGTATGAGCTGTTTATTGGAAAACGATTTTTAATTTGTATGTAATTTTCATAACGTTTGTACGTGAAAATCATTGATAAGAAAGAGGAAGTAATCATAATGTTATCAAAGAATGTACTAATTCCAAATTCCAAATATAACTTGAGTATAAAATACCTGTGATAATGATCTGTATATGTATTATTATTTTATTTTAAATTAGAATATATATATATTTTTGGAATGTTAGTTATTAAATATTATGCAAGACAAGATCAGTGTATAACTTCTACATCCACATTATAAGAATTTCAGTCCATGAAATAATTTTTTTTGACTGTGTCCAAATCTCCTTACAAAATGAAGACAAGAAATTAGCGACAATTTCCTCTCCTCTTATCTTTTCTAGAGTGGTTATAAACTGATAAGTAGTGCCAATTAAGTGGTACACAATCCCCTTTTCTTAATTAACAACTGGTTATCTTTAATTGCTGCTGACTGATTTGTTGACTCTTTTATTGGAATTAATAATGATCTGAAACAACTTTGACGTTCTGATGTTTTGGTCAATGGACCTGTCTCCAAACAATTCCACGTTTTCTGACTATACCCACTTAAATTAACAAAAGAGATGAATGGAAATACATCACTTGCAGAGAATTTGAAGTTCTGAGAATTTAGAGTACTAAGAAAAGATAGTAAAAAACAGGGAGGGGTTCATCCTGCAAGTTCTGTATTCTCAACCCTTTTTAAACCTTCAAGAGCTCATGAAATCTAAAGGGACAAACTTTAAGAGAAAGGTCAGACAGCTCTTACAAAAATCTTAAGAATAGCCTTCACTTTCTTTGTTTATTCTGAATAAGGTTTTTCTAGGACCATCTATACATTGAGTTTGGCGAGTTAAGGGTCCTCCATATATGTATATGATCTAGAATGATATCACGTAATTGGACAAGGATGTGATTTTAAGAATAAAAATGGAAATCTTGGATCATATTTTTTTCTTAATACATAATTTGTTCATTTTTTTTTCCAAGTAATCAAGGAAAATTTGCAAGCCAACAACTATGAAATTATACAGGGTTCCCACAACCTGGAAAAACCGGGAATGTCAGGGAATTTGAGAATGAGAAAGTCATGGAAGAGATCTGGAAAGTCAGGGAGCTTTTCAAATTGGTCCTGCAATATTTCTGACCAAGACAATGCGGAAAATAATTTTCCCTGAACTTGTTAAGCCATGATTGGAAAACATTAAAAAACAAATTAAATTTAAATTTTTTAACTTACTAGTGTTTTCAAATGTTCATTTTTCATTTTTTTTTTTAAAAAAAACAACAACATTTTATTACAAATAAATATATTTGATAAATAAAAACAAAGTAAAAAAAATGAAGTGTTAATTTTTCATAGTCGTGGAAAAATTCAAAAATGTTATGACAAAAATGTGGGAACTTCGGAATAAATTGTATTAGAAAATCTACCCAGCGATAAAAAACTCCAAAATGCATCTGTTATTAATTTTTTTAAATGTCAAATGGCAAAATAAGGCCATATTGTAAAATTGTAATCTTTTTCCAATTAGAAATTTTTGAAAAAGTGGTAGCCCGAGTTTTAAAAAAAAATATCAGTTTTGTCATGGTGACTTTGAGAAAAAAAAAGAAAATTCCTGGCAAGCCCAGATGTATAACGGCAAATAAATTAGCACGTTGCGTATCAGGAAGTGAACACACGCAAACAAGTGATACAAGGCTGTGCTATTGATAAGAGTATAGGAGATTCCATTTCTGTTGGATAATTTCTTACTTAATTTTTGGGCGTGGGCACGTCCATAACAACACATGTGGGAGTAGGATTGCAGAAAAGAATCTGGTCATTATTATCAGGAATTTTAGTTGGTTTCATGACTCGAGTTATTGTTAAATGTGCACCTTGAGCAATACGCAGTTTTAACATCGGTGATTAATCCTAACCAATAGTTGAGTTGTCAAGGGAATTAAGTAAAGGTTTTAAATAAAGTTTAAGAAAGCTTTAAAGGGTTCAAGGTTTTTGCCAAATCGTGGTTTAGTGATGATAGCATCATGATACCGCGTGTTTCTTGAAAGCAAAGATTTAATCTTAGTGGTCACAAAGGGCTTCTTTTATGTAATACATAATAAGACATATCATGGCCTTTTCTTTTTTTTATATAACCCCAAATGCTTCAGATGATCGTCATCATGTCGTAATCGTGCTGAACAATATTTTTTGAAAGACTCGCACTACTGAAATAAAATAAAACGAATTGAGTAAATAATAACATTGAAAGAACTGGTGTATTTGCCATATTTGAAGACAAATTGAGAAGAAAATCGAATGTTGGCTTAGAAACGTGTTAAACCAGCCAGACTTAACTCTCAAACATGAGCCAAAAAAAAAAAAATCGTATTGTGAAATTTTGGTTTGTTCGGAAATTAGCAGGAAACTAGCCAAAAAGCATTTGTCCCAAAACAAACAGTAGCTAGCGAATGTACGTGCTTTTGTTACTTTGGAAACAAAATTTCGGCCAGTAAATCGCTGATTGCATGGCTTGAGCATGCTCGAATAAATCCATAAAACGATATCTGTAGTCGGTGCATCAAAGGGTTAGTGGAGAATTTATCAAATTTTTCAAAGACAATTCCATTGAAATTTACTCACAAGAGTAAGTCATGACGAATGCAATAAGAAAGGAACTATACATCATTTTATACATTCTTGGACCCTAGTTTTACTATTATTAAACTATTCATCTTCCGTTTCTTAGCACGATTGTCGACGAAAACTTAAGTAAAAATGATTACTCCAATTTTGAAAACAGTTTTGGAATTTGAACATTTTCAAAACCTTTGATTTCCTTCTAAGGTTATACAATTGTACAGCTATTATAATTATAGGCTCTTTTCCCTTTTTAACGATTAATAAGAAAGTGCTAGGATATAATAAATCTTTTTTTAAAAAAATCAGAAAGATGCACAATTTCACCTTTTTTAGAAGATGTAAATCTTCTTCTATATAAGCAACTTCAATGCTTAAGAAAATCAAATTCTTATTGCTTAACATTGTTCATGTACAATTTCACCTTTTTATATGTAAATCTTCTAAAAAGGTGAAATTGTACATCTTTGTAAATCTTCTAAAAAAGGCGAAATTTTACATGAACAATGTTAAGCAATAAGAATTTGATTTTCTTAAGCATTGAAGTTGCTGGTTTTGTGCCATAATGAATGCAATTTTTAAATGACCATGTTCCTTTCCTGTATATGCTCACCCATCAATGCATGTTTCTTAACACTTTAATTATTAATTATTTCTACTAAGCAACCTGTTTGATCATGATACCATTTTTAATCATGTTTATGAACCGCCTACACATTCCTTTAATACATACATGTAGGCGCTCACATTTAGTGCAAAGCCGCATTATTATCAAACTCATCAGATATTGGAAATTTTTATTATTGTTTAATTTAGTCTCAGCTCGCCGAATGACGACGAATGTACATTTACGAGGAGGATCTAATTTATATTGACATATTTGTATGCAGTAAATTTGGCAAAATCAAATTAGCAATGAATAAAGACGGAATAGGAAATGGGCACCAGAGTGAAGCAGGAATGCTAGAGTAGTTTCAGTCGTGGTTTTTATTTTTTTTTAGTGGGCGAACAACATTTGCTGTTTTTTTAAACAAAAGAGTTCATGCCTGCGCATGAACTGTTGAATATAAAGTGATATAAATCACTAGCGAACGTGCTTACAGACCTTGAAATTAGTTCTGGTTTTCTTCAAGCAATGGGAGCGGGATAAAGTAGACAAATAGGCGAAACCCTTATGGAATAATCCGAGCTGATTAAGCGTTTGTAATGTCCCGTCTGTGTCTACTAGGTTGAGCCTGTTGTGGGTCTATACGTAAATATCTTGTTTTTTAAAGAAAACTTACTCATTTTATATAACATTTTGGTGAAATATGAGTGCCTATGCAAGTAAAGGCACTGCTGTTGGTTTTTACAGCGTAATATTAAGCAATAAGTTAATAGTGCACGCATCATATAAAGTTAATAAAATGTTCTCTTTGCAATACAAACATTGATTGAACGATGGGATTGGCAGTAAAGTTATTAATAAAACCATTATATCGGAAATTGCTCCTTTGAATAAACTATAAAATTATTAAATAAATAAAGCAACATCTACTCTGTCCTTAAATCTGGGGCTCTTGCCTGAAACTTTATTATTAAATATTTTTTCTTCAACTTTTGCAGTTTTCTTTGTTTATTTTAAGTAACTTAGTGAATATTTAAAATCAACAAATGAGTTTTATAATTTCTCTTAGGGTAAATATCGACACATAAACATAAACAAACATAACAAGCGAAACATAAACGAAATCTATTGGGAGGCCCCTCAATTTTTAAGAGTAAAGGAGTTCTTAATAATTTTGAAGTGTAAATCAGTCTAATACACTGGTAGGCATTTTTTAAGTGTAGCAGTTTTGATTTAATTACCATCTGTGATCTAGAGAAAGCCTGTCGTTGAGGGAGGATAAGGGCGCAATTTAGAGTGTAGTTTTGTACCAGATGTTATCAGAAACGCCATTTAATTTTGGAAACATAATAAAAGTTGTTTCTGGTACAATGAAGCCAATATTTTATCAATGCAAATCTAACTTTTTGGTTTTTATTAGAAATTACGTTGTCATGACATTAAAAGTCGCACGTTTTATTCTTTTCAGATTTAGAGTTGGGACCAGTCAATTAAGTTCACTCAAAATGTGAACATGTCTCAGAGGGAGGATATGATAAACTTCGAGAAGGGCCGCATTCAGGCCCTTCAGGAAGAGCGCTTAGTTATACAAAAGAAAACTTTTACAAAATGGGTAAATTCGTTCCTTATAAAGGTAAGGGATTTTTACTGCTAATAACATCAGGTCCCATGCCTGTTATGCAAACTGATGATACAAAACTGTCTACTATTCATTTTTTGCAGGCTCGAATGGAAATAGAGGATTTGTTTACCGATTTGGCCGATGGCAGAAAGCTTTTAAAGCTTCTGGAAATAATTTCTGGAGAAAAGTTGGGCAAGCCGAACAGTGGAAAGATGAGAGTACATAAAATTGAAAATGTGAACAAAAGTCTCGCATTTTTACACACTAAGGTGCGCCTAAGATTACTGAAAACTATTCAACCGATTCAAAACAAGTGTTGTTATGGTGAAAAATGTGTTCTTTGCATGATTATATATAATTTCAACGTTTTTAGGTACGTCTTGAAAGCATTGGTGCGGAAGACATTGTTGATGGAAATAAACGACTTATTCTTGGCCTCATATGGACAATTATCCTAAGGTTTCAGATTCAGGAAATTGAAATTGACGTGGTAAGTTCTCTTTCGTAGAAATCGTTTTTTAATTATCAATTATTAGCTTGTGGCCCAAAAAAGAAAGCAACACAATAAGTTTTTTTTTCTCTTCGAAAATATCCCAGTATTTTATCAGCCTCGAATTGGGGAGACCTGTTCTCATTTAATATTAAGCTATTTGGTTGAAGTTGAATTTTACGATTTTCCTGATTAGTTAAGTAGATTCTGGAGTGGTTATTCCAGATAAGAAATAAATCTCTTATGACACCATTATTTTTTTTGCCTGCATTTTGAATTGGGTTCACACTTTATGCTCCAAATAACGGAGTAGATACTTATTAAAAATTGTAAAAAGATAAATAAATAAAAAATATGCCTATCGAGAATATCTTGTTTCCAATAGATGATGTTGGCGTTAGAGATGATTAATTTGTTAATGGTTTCAGTTTCACGTTCCATTGTTAACACAGGGAGAAGTTTCATTTTTCAATTGTGGAATGAAATTTTTTCTACTTTTCAAAAACGTTATGAAATTCTACAACTTGGTGAAATATTACAGTTATCACAATGTTAATTATCTTTTTGAAATCTGCAGGACGAAGAAAATGAAAGTAGCGAAAAGAAATCTGCCAAAGATGCCTTATTATTGTGGTGCCAAAGGAAGACCGCCGGGTATGCACTGAATCTGTCAAACCTGGTTTTGTAATATTTGGCCACCCGTTTTCAATTTTTGTGTTTTCCTTACGAATTTTAGATATCGTGGCGTGCACATTGTAGATTTCTCAGGTAGTTGGCGAAATGGTCTCGGCTTTAATGCATTGATTCACTCGCACCGACCAGATTTGATCAACTTTGACACTCTGGTCCCTCAACAACATTTGGACAATTTAAATAACGCTTTTGATGTTGCCTACCGAGAGTTAGGAGTAGCCAAGCTACTTGATGCAGAAGGTTGGTGGCATTTCATTTCGATTGAAAATTGTGCAGAACTTTAGCAAATTCTGTGTTTGAGTGCTACGGATTATTTCCAAAAAAATAAATGATTATTTTTTATCGCTTTTAGATATTGATTGCCACAGACCTGATGAGAAATCCGTAATGACATATATTGCTTCTTATTACCACACGTTTGCCAAAATGAAGACTGAAATGAAAGGCGGACGCAGAATTGCAAATGTAAGTTTGTTTCTTAATGTTAGCTTTGTCGGATTAGTCACCTTTTTTTCTGATCGCCCTTGTATGTAATGATTAAAAACTCTTCTTAATTTTTTATGTTATTTAGATTGTTCAGCAGCTAATGGATGTTGATCATTCAAAAATCACCTATGAAGGATTCACAACGCAACTGCTTGCATGGATAAACGAAACAATCGCTACCTTGGAAGATCGCAATTTCCCAAATTATTTGGAAGGGATTCAGGCTGAGGTGGCTAAATTCAAGACTTACAGGACAGAGGAGAAACCACCTAAGTAAGTTTACGGTTTTACATTTTATGAGTATTTTCATTTTTTTATTGTTCAAGAAATCCATTAGTTGCTAAATGTGATATTTTTCAGATATCGTGAAAGGAGTGAGGTGGAAGCAATGTTGTTTTCCATTCAGACCAAGCTGAAATCGTTGGGGCAACCACTTTATTATCCACCAGAAGGAAAGCTCGTCCATGACATCGAACGAGCTTGGGAGCACCTGGAGAAGTCGGAACATTTAAGAGAAGTTGCTCTCAGAAATGCCCTCGTTGAGCAAGAGAAACTGGAAATGTTGGCTCACAAATTCCAACGCAAAGTAAGTTGAATGTTGATCTTTTGCATATAATACTTGAGAAGAAAATTGACCGTAGTGCCTTAAGTTTTTCTCGAATATTTCCGTAAAACAATTGAAAAAGACTAAAATTCGTAAAATTCATATTTGTTAAGAGATTTTGATTTGCTAATATTATTGTCATAATTGTGGTTTGTTAAATATTAGTCATCATTTTTTTACTAATTATCTTGTATCCTGTAGAGCGTTTTGAGAGAAGGATATCTAAGAGAGATGATTCAAGTGTTGTCGGATCCTCGCTATGGAAGCAACTTCACCCAGGTTGAAGCCACTGTCAAGAAACATGAAGCTATAAGTGCCGACATTTTAGCTAGAGTAAGTTTATCATAATATCACTTAGAAATGAAATTTACTGTTTTTAATTGGTGTTTCATATTTTTTGTTTTTAAATTTGCAGGAAGACAGATTTCACGACTTGTCTAATATGGCCAACGAGTTGGTTAAGGCAAACTTCCACGACAAAGTCAGATTAAAGAAAAGGTAGGTAGCCTTTACCAAAACCAATAACAAAAACTGGCCGTTCCTTGCATTGTGAGTTTATTTATTCTGGAATGATTGTGTTTTTAAATAGGGAAGAAGATATAATTGAAAAATGGAAGCATCTCCTGGCATTATTAGAAAAGCATAGAGAGAATCTGCATACCCATAATACGCTCATTGGATTTATGCGTGATATCGATGCTGTCATGGCCCAAATCAAAGCAATGGAGGTAAATTTTCATTTTATGTCTAATTATACCCGTTTCATTTGCCGTTTTATTAACACGAGCATTTGATTGAATTTTCAGGTTAATATTTTGTCAGAAGTGGTTGGTAAACATATCGTGGCTATTGAGGATTTTGTACAAAGGTTGGGCCTGATGAACTCGCAAATTGTAGTTTTGGGTGAAACGGTCAGTCGGCTTAATCGACAAGGTAAACAGTACGTGGACTCTGGCCATAAGGAAGCTCCATCGGTGCAAAAACGCCTGGATAAAATGAATGAAGATTTCAATAGGTTGGTTTGTGTTTTACTTTAATGTTGCATGAGCGCAGATTATTTCAAACTTTATAACCTGTTATCGTAGGTTGAAAAATAGTTTAAACATTCTTAAATATTAGTTTTGGAGGAGTAATTGTTCATTTCTTTATTTCAAGTCTATCAAAACATTGCAAAGATCACCAGAAACAGATGGAGGAATCACAGATTTTTCTTCAGTTTATACTCGATGCCGAGGAGGAGGAAGCTTGGGTGACTGAAAAGCAGCACATCTGCAAAGCTATCGTCTCTGGAAAAGACCTCAGAGCTGTTCTCAGCCTCCAGCAGAAACACAAAGCTCTTGAAGATGAAATAAGGGCTCGTTTACCTAATTTGGAACAGCTTCTCCAAAAAGGAGAAATCCTTGCCAAAAAGCAACATCCAGAGGCAGCTGAAGTTCAGGTACACATTGGAAATTTGAAGGATAAATGGCAAAAATTGCAAGAGCTCGCTACAGCTAGGAGAAAACAACTGGAAGATGCTGCAGAAGCATACCAATTCTACGCAGATGCTAATGAAGTTGAATCTTGGATGAATGAGAAGTTACCCTTAGTCAGCAGCGATGATTACGGCAAAGATGAAGCCAGTGCTCAATCGCAACTACACCGCCTCGCACACTTGGAAGGGGAACTTAAAGCATATTCGGCGGATGTTCAGAAGCTTAACGAGGAAGCCGATGGACTGATTAAATCAGGAATTACTTCATTGAGCGTAAGTACAGACCCCTTTAATCTTCAGAATTGAACTAATGAAACAATTTAAAACTTCGTGAAGCATAAATTATTTCTTCTAAAAACGTTTACATAGCATTGATTCTTTTGAATTTATAGTTAACTGCACAAGCGCCTGTCTCTGTACAGGAAGAACACGACGAGTTTGTGGATGAAGTGCAATTAGTCCCTGTCGAGATTGAAGTCGACGAGGTAGTCTACAGGGATGTTATAAAAGATGTCATCGAAGAGCGTCGTGTTCCTCAAGTGCGTGCCTTATATCCATTCAATGGCCAGGAAATTGAAGTCGGCAAAGGGGAAATCCTTGTACTGATTCACAAGACAAACGACGATTGGTGGAATATTCGAAAAGATAATGGGCGAGAAGGTTTTGTACCGGCCACCTATGTTAAAGAAATCGAGCCCAAAACATTTCGCATCAAGCGCCAAAAATCTGTTAAAGTTCCTGAAACGGTGAAAGTTAAGAAAACTGTCACTAGGAAGCAAGTTATCAGAAGGAAAAAGGAGAAATCGCCAAAGCTAGCCGGTAAGACATGTTCTTCTGACGTGTGGCATCCGTCGCCAATATTTTTCTCAAGATCTTTCTTGTAAAATATGTGCCTCGTGAATACTACCTGTACACTGCTAAAAAATATAATGTCCTGTCGGTACTGTCTATAGCTAAATCCTTGAAACCGGTTGCTGGTCGCCCCGAAGATCTGGAAACTGTGGACCAGAGGCGACAGAAAATTAACAATCTGTATAACAGACTTCTTAAGCTAGCTGATGTGAGTTTATATTTGGCTTGCTCTTGTTAACTTTGACTAGGTTTTTCGCAGTTTAAAAAACCATGACATAAAACTTATCTTTTCATTTTTTTCCAAATAAAGGACAGAAAATACTTCCTCATCGACGCCATTCGATTATTTGGATTTTACTTTGAATGCGACGATTTTGAACTTTGGATGAAGGATAAGGTATTTACTTTTTTGAATTTGTTACATTTATCATAAAAATTGTTAATTTCTGTCAGACATTCTGTAAATACATGTCAAATTTGTATTATGCTGAATATGGGAATATCGTTTTGTACTTCTTTGTAGGAGAAGATGCTATTGGCAGGTGATGACCAGAAAGAGCCTGTTGAAGTATTAAAGAGAAAGTTTGAGGTAAAATCTACTTTATTTTTTTTTTTAATTCTCATTTTTAATCATGTGGTGCTTACCTGTTTTGCCCAATTATGGCTTTTAGAGCTTCTTAACGGACATGTCAGCCATTAGTTGTCGCATCGATGATATCGACTTGATGGTTAACGAATTCAGGCAGAATGGTCACAGCAAGCTTCCGGCAATTCTATCTAGGCAAAAACAAATGCATGACAGATGGGCTAGGCTTAAGCATTTAACAAAGGAAAAAGAGAAATCCTTGGCAGGGCAAACCAGGTAATTGTTTTTAATATTATATGTACATCTTCAGGAATGTATCGATCACAGCAATTGTAAGTCTCCTTGCAATGTCCTGAATGAAGTCCTCAGGAATGTGAATTTTATACTGCTGCTTATGTGGCGTCTTCCCCTATTCCTCTGTTCTTACTTTATGTCAGTGGTTTTAAAATGTTAAATATGGTTTAGGTCAGTTGGTGTACAAATTTAAAAAATATCTGTAGTTGTTTTAATCACTTGTCAACTGAGATTTATAAAACGCCAAATTTCTTTTTGGTTGTAGCGTGGAGCTGTTTAATCGACAATGCGACGAAACTTGCGAATGGATGTTGGAAAAAATGACGAAAATAGATACGGACGATCTGGGTAACGATTTGAAAACTGTACAAGCACTGCAACGTAAACATCAGGTATAAAGTCTTTCTCGACGTTCTGTAAGTGTATTCTGGATGCTTTCTTTTATCTAATTCTTTTTTTTTTTTCCGAAGAACATTGAGCGTGAATTGGCTCCAATCGAAGAAAAAGCAATACGTGTTAATCGATTAGCAGATTCGTCAGTATTATTTGAAGATTATCCATATGCTTAGTTTATAAAATTTCATTGCTCACCTCTTCATCTGTTCATTGCAGTGTGAAGAAGGAACATCCGAATGAAAAAGAAAATGTCGATCGCAGGCAAGAGGAATTGCAACATCTGTGGGGAGAATTACAGGTTGGCTATTTAAATGCATGTTTCAGCAAACTTAGAAAATTTGTCATCTCGCCTGTGATTGTTGTTCATTTATGGTTATTAAATTTGCAAGTCAAATGAAGGTTATTATTTTTATAATTTAGAAAAAAGCAAAGGAAAGGCGTTCACGTCTTGAAGGGGCTGTTGGAGCTCAGCTTTTCAACAACGGTGCTAAAAACCTTTTGTCCTGGGTGGGAAACATCAAACAGGCGCTGAATAGCGATGAAGCAGCTAAAGATGTGGCCACTGCTAAAATGCTTATAAAAAAGCACGGCGAATTAGGTGACGACATCCGGGCCCATCAAGATGAATTTGTCGAGCTGCAAGAATTAGGCGAAACCCTGCTGAAAAATAACCCAGATGCAAAAGATATCGAAGATCGAGTTATTCTGTTGGCGGAGGAAAGAAACGCCATAGAAAGGGGTTGGCGGGAGAAGGATAACTGGCTAAGAAACTGTTTGGAACTTCAAGGATTTCATCGACAGGCTGATCAGATAGAAGCCAGTTCAAGCAGTCATGAAACGTTCTTAGAATTAGAGGACTTGGGTGATTCTATCGATGACGTTGAAATCCTGTTGAAGAGACACGATGATTTTGAGAGCACCCTTGGAGCTCAAGACGAGCGTTTGAAGAAATTTTATGACACGGCTTCCCGGTTGATAAAAGCAGGACATTACGACAGTGAGCACATTAATGAGAGGTACGGCAAAAATGAGGAATATTTGTTACTGGTGTTCTTATTTGCTCTAGGAAAATACAATTCGATTGATATGCCGGTTATATAATTTATCATTAGGTGTGGACAAGTCCTGCAACGACGCCAGGCCATAAAAGATAAGGCGTATGAACGTAAACGCATGCTGCTAGATTCAAAAGCGTATCACGACTTTGTGGCCGATGCCGACGAGATGAAATCTTGGATTCACGACAAGCTGAAAACTGCGTCGGACGACTCGTACCGAGATCTCAACAACCTCGAACGTAAATTAAAGAAGCACGAAGCGTTTGATCGGGAAGTGAAATCGAACGAAGGGCGACTTAGAGTTATTAATAACAACGGAGACAAGTTGATTTCTGCCAAACACTATTCCAGCGATACGATTCGAGACATTCTGGATGATCTGAATCATCAATGGGCTGATCTGTTGGCATTGAGCACAGACAAAGGCAAGAAGTTAAGGGATGCGGAAATCCTCCATACATATAACAAGACCGTAGAAACCGCCCAAGGCAAACTCGGCGATATCGATACTGCTTTACACTCGGAGGATATTGGCAACGATTTACGCAGTGTAAAATCCTTACAGAAGAAAAACGAAGTAGTCGAGGCAGAGATTTTGGCCCTGCAAGCCAAAAGGGACGAGCTGGCATTGCTCGGCAAAGATATGGTCGATCAAGGCCATTTCGATGCCCCAAACATCATGGCACAGATAAAGCTCCTGGATGAGCGAATTGCCGAACTCAAGGCACCAGCAGAGCAACGCAAGACAAAATTGGAGGAATCGCTCAAACTACACCAGTTTAATTTTGAAGTGAATTCGGCAAAGCAGTGGATTATGGACCACATGCCGTTGGCTAGCTCCAAAGATTTGGGGCAAAGTCTGCAGGACGTTCAAAGCCTATTTAAAAAGCACGAAAAACTGGAACGAGAGTTGAACGGGCACAAACCAGCTATCGATAGAATTGTCAACTTGGGCCAAGAACTCATAGAAAATGATCATTATGCATCGAATGAAATCGATGAGAATTGCATTGGTTTGCTCGAGGCTTGGGATGACCTGAGAGATTTGGCTAAAGAGAGGGATAAAAAGCTGCAACTGTCTTTGAAGGCACAACAGTTCTTCCACGAGGCAAGCGAAATCGAAGCGTGGATGAGCGAAAAGCTCGACCTTCTAGACAACAAGGATTGCGGCAAGGATGAAGCAGCCACCATCAAGCTGCTGACCAAACACAAGACTCTGGAGCTGGAAATCGACACGTATAATGGACTGGTAACAGAAATGGCCAACGTAGCACAGAGTATGATCGATTCCAAGCATCCCGACTCAAAAATCATTCAAAGCCGGCAACAGCTTATGCTCCAGCAGATGAAAAACCTGGTTAAAGTGGCGGGAGCCAGGCGCATGCAGCTCATCGAGTCGTTGCAAAGACACGAATATTTCAGGGAAAGTGCCGAGCTCGAAGAATGGATCAACGAACAGATGCAAACTGCACAGTCTGAAGATTATGGCAAGGACTTTGAGCATGTTGTTCTTCTACAAAAAAGGTATTGTTTCATTGTTATTATTGCTTTATCATTATGACATTATTTCGGATAAATTTTCTCAAGATCAGATTTTGTTGAATTAAAAATCGTAACAAGCTAACTGGCTGTATATTGTAAAAGCATATGTTGTAAATTTAAAGTCTGCATCAATCACACATCTACATCTTTCTTTGTAGGTTCGATGACTTTCATCATCACGTGGAGACCAACGCCGATCGTTATAATAATTGTGATAGCTTGGCCAAGAAACTACTTTCAAATGCTACGACATTCTCCGCCGAAATCGAACAGCGCCAAGAACAGTTGAAATTAGCTTGGAACGAGCTGATGGAACAGATCGAGTTGAGAGATCAAAAATTGCATGCCGCAGCAGAAATTCACCGCTACAACCGTGATGTTGGAGAAGCTCTGTCACGCATACAAGAAAAGTATGCTTCCATCCCTGAAGAGCTTGGACGAGATCTGAACTCCGTTTCCAGTTTAATGCGCCGGCACGAAGGTTTTGAAAACGACTTGGTGGCACTGGAAGCACAGCTTCAGGTCCTCATAGATGATAGTGCCAGACTACAGGCTACATACCCAGGCAGGAATGCGGAACATATTGCCGAACAACAGGCCATTGTGCTGGAGAATTGGAACACCTTGAGCGAAAGGGCCAGCAAACGAAAGAAGGAGCTGCAGAAGTCGTGCGATCTGCATCGTTTCTTGGCCTCTGTGCGAGACCTGACCAATTGGGCTAGCGGTCTTAGCGTGGCTATCTTGACTGAGGAAAAGGTAAGCCCATAATTTTATTTTTCTTTGTAGTAGAATTAGAGTACACTATATTGCGTTTACAGTAGAAACTCGATTATCCGGACCTCAATCATCCTGATCCTCAATTATCCGGACGTGCGGAGCCAAAAATTTTTTTTTTTTTTTTTTTAATTATTTTGCAGAATTAGAAAGTAGACGTTATTTCGGTCATAAAAAGCCAAAAAAATTGAAAAAAATGTACCCGAAGGTTCCTAAAAATGTTCTCAAAAATGTATACGAAGGGTCCAAAAGTCTATATTTTTGAAGACATTTTTGGGGCCCTTCGGTTATATAGCGTCTACTTTCCAATTCTGCAAGAAAAAAACTGCAATATCAAAAGTCGAAATTTCACCCATCTTTGAAAAAAAACTGTAAGGGTATTAAAAATCTATGAAAATTCGTCTTTTGAAATTGCAGTTTTTTCTTACAAAATTCGAAAGTAGACGTTTTTGCGGTCATAAAAAGCCAAAAAAAAAATTGAAAAAATGAACAAGAAGATCCCTAAAAATGTTCTCAAAATTGTATATGAAGGGTATAAAGTATATTTTTTAAGTCATTTTTGGGGCCTTTCGAGTACATTTATTTTGATTTTGTTGGCTTGTTACGATCATCATAACGTCCATTGACTAACCACTGACTGGCAGCTCAGACATTGCCCTATACAGTAGAAACTCGATTATCCGGATAATCGAGTTTCTACTGTATTAAGATTGTATAAAGTTATTTAAAAAAAAATCCTGCAAAAAGTAATCTCTAATTTAAGGAATTCTTATGTGAGAAATTCCCAAGTCTTGTAGTATTTTTGTTTTCCATCGTTTGAATGATTGAAAGTATAAATTTGTTAATATTTAGGTTCGAGATGCCACAAGTGCTCAGCTGCTAAAAGCCGAAAATGAACGTCTGAAATCCGAGATAGAAGCTAGAGAAGGATCTTTTATTGCTGTAGTAGAGGCTGGCCAGACAATGATCAGAGATAACCATTATGCAAGTGATGAGATCAACGAAAAGGTCGCGCAGCTGTTGAATGTGCGCCAGAGCCTACACACCTCTTGGCAGCACAAGAAAGTATTCCTTGAGCAGCTGATAGACCTTCAGTTCTTCCTAAGAGACGCCAAGCAGCTGGACACCATCAGTTCGTCTCAGGAAGTTTATCTGTTGGGCACCATTGGAGCGTCTACAGTTGAAGAAATCATGGCTCTGGTTAAGAAGCATGATGCCTTCGAGAAGCTGGTCGCTGCCCAAGACGATAAACTGTCCGCATTGCAAGATCATGGTGTGAAACTCATCTCCCAAGACCACTTTGACAAAGCTCAAATCAAGAAACGCATCGAGGAAGTTGCTGTTCGAAGGGGGCATATCAAAGAGCTTTGCCAACTCCGGAAACGATCCTTGGCTGATGCATTACTATATGCAAATTTCAAACGGGACATGGGAGAAGCTGAAGCATGGTTGGAAGACAAGCAGAAGAAGCTGAATGCCGAGAATTTGACATGTGATGTAGTCAGCCTCGAAGATAAAATCAAGAAGCTTCAAAAGCACCAAGCGTTTCAAGCAGAATTGGAGGCTAATAAGGAACGCATCATGAATGTAAAAATAAAGGTAGGAATCAAGAAAGTTTTTTAGCTCAAAATTAAAGTTGTAAAAATGATTAATTTCTCCAAAACATGTATAAACTTTCTTGAAGGCTACTTTCGTTTTAAGATATAAAATGATTACAAAGATTTCCAATTTCAGGGAGATCGCCTGGTAGCTAACAAGCACGACGAGTCTCCACACATCAAGAGACAGGCAGAAAACTTGGACCAAAAATGGAAGGAGCTGTATATTCAGACTGAGAACCTTGGCCGGGGTCTAGAAGAAGCACAGGATATGTTGGATTTCAACAACCACGTGGAAAAAGTGGAAGCCTGGATCAGAGACAAGGAGCTGATGGTGCAAGCATGCGACACTGGACGGGACTATGAGCACTGCAGTGCCCTTCAGCGCAAATTGGACGATGTGGATTCGGGAATGCGAGTAGACGATTCTCGGATGGGTACCATCAATGAATTGGCAGACAAACTGATACGCCAAGGGCGCTCGGACACCAGGGCCGTGCAGCAAAGGCGGGAAGAGCTCAATCAGAAATGGCGAGCTTTGCAAGGTGCCTTGGACGAATACCGAGAATTGCTGGCAGGAGCGCTGGAAATCCACGCGTTCAATCGCGATTGTGACGACATCAACGAGCGCATCAACGAGAAATCATTGGCCTTATCAGTGGAGGATTGCGGAAAGGACCTCACCAGTGTGGAGGCGCTGCAAAGGAAGTTGGAAGCTCTAGAGCGGGAATTAACTGCAATCGACGGCAAGCTCAAGGAGCATGATACCGAGGCGAGACGTCTAATGCAGAAGTATCCCGATAAGGCCAGTTCCACGCAGAAGAAGTTCTCCGAAGTGACAGAGAATTGGAGGAATTTGACGTCTAAATGCAAGACCAGAAAACAACTACTGGCGAGCTCATATACGCTACAGAAGTTCATTGCGGAAATGCACGAGCTGGAAGCCTGGGTCGAAACGATGATATCAAGGTAGATTGGCAACTTTTGTATAAAAACGTTCTTATGAATGTAAATTTTCACTCGTGGCATAGAGGTTTAATATCGATTTTTAATTTCGTATTTAGAATGAGGGAGGCGCAGTTGGGAAAAGATAAAGCAGAGGCAGAACTCCTTCTGCAAATACACCAAGAAAGGAAAGCTGAAATTGACGGTAGGCAGGAAAAATTCAAGGCACTGAAGGAATTTGGACATCGTCTGGTTCAACAGAATCATTATGCGAAAGAGGATATCGAACAACAACTCGTGTATCTGGAGGAACTGAGGAGGACCCTCAGCCAAGCTTGGGAAGAGAGGAAGCAGATGTTGTCTCAGTGCAGAGATTTGCAAGCGTTTTACGAGAGAGCCGAATCTGCCGATGCTTGGTTGACCTCCAAAGAAGCTTTCCTGAACAACGACGACCTAGGCGATTCGATGGCCAGCGTGGAAGCGTTGATTCGCAAACATGCTGCCTTTGAAAAGATTGTCGACGCAGAAGTTGACCGCATTGAACAGCTGGAGAAGTTTGCCACCGAATTGGTAGCCGGAAAACACTATGCCAGTTCCGAAATCCAGAGCAGACTTCAGATGGTATGCCAAAGGCGTGACTACCTCAAGGAGAATTCCATGATAAGACAGAAGAAGCTAAAGGAGTCCAAGCAACTGCAACTCTTCCTGCGCAACATTTTTGAGGTAGGTTTCCAGAACTTGTGTAAGTCTTATTGAACACTTTGTTATGGCAATAACATGTTCCTTGCTTGCTTTTTTAAGGTCGTTGGCTGGATTCAAGAAAAGTTGCAGGTGGCGATGGATGAATCTTATAGGGATGGTACGAATTTGCAGAGCAAGATTCAGAAACATCAGGCTTTTGAAGCTGAGCTGGCTGCAAACACCGGCAGAGTCGATGCTGTTACTCGGGTAAGGCTTCTTTCTTGCATTCGAGGAATTTTTGAGGATTATTGAAACCATTTTTGTACGTGCAGGGCCACAAAAATTTTAAATTATACAATTTTACAGGAAGGAGAAAACTTGATTGGTGCTGGACATTTTGCTGGGATGGAAGTCCAAGCTCAACTGGATGAATTGGACACGTGTTGGCAACAACTGATGAACAAGTCACAGTTGAAGAAGGAGCGCTTGCACGATGCATATCAGGTATTAAAAATGCTACAAGTTGACATTTATTTACTCGGAGACAGTCAACCAATTCACGTTGGAAAATGTATACTTTGGTTTCAAACGGAGGTGCAAGCGAGGTAACTGTTGTTAAGTCTCGGTTTCCAACAATTCTCAGGCACTTTTGTTCACTCGTAACTTGGACGAACTTGATGCTTGGATGGACGAGGTTGAGAATCAACTACAATCCGAGGACCATGGAAGAGACTTATCCAGCGTGAAGAAACTACTTAAAAAGCACCAGGTGAGCAAATATTTGGTAAGGTATTGATTTGGTTGTTTAATATTTTCAGCTTTTAAATCAAACCTTTGTTATGTATAGTTGCTGGAAACCGACATTCACACCCACGCAGAGAACATTGAACAAATCAAGGACATGGCTTTAAATTTTACCAACAACAAGCATTTCATGTGTGAGGAGATCCAAGAACGAGCCGAAGCTGTTGCTAAGCACTATTCGATGCTGCACGAACCGGTTCAGATACGTAGAGACAACTTGGAAGAGGCTCATCTCTGGCAGTTGTTCTTGCGAGATGTAGATGACGAAATAGCCTGGGTTAAGGACAAGGAGCGTTTGGCAACCTCACCAGATCTTGGAAACAGTCTTGCAATGGTGCAAAATTTGCAGAAAAAACATCAGGTCAGTTTGCGTCTTAGTTCATTTGTTTTGCAAATGTTAAGGAAATTTCAGGCCCGGTTTTGGTCACAAGTAGACATCATAAGTTAAAATGCAATCCTCCTCCTTGCCTCTTAGTTTTCGTAAAGTTTTAAGATTAACATAAATGTGGAGATATTTTAAATTGTCTATGATACAATGCTTTCCCCGCCTCTCAATATTATTAAAATTAATTGATTTAACAGTGGCATTATTGTATGTGCTTTTACAAATTGTTAGCACTATGTCAATACGAAACAATTATTCATTTTGTAATAATTATATCCATTAGGGCCTTGAAGCGGAAATTCAAACACACGAACCGTTAATCTCCGCCGTGGTTAGCAGAGCCCAGCAGATGATTCGCAGCAACCACTTTGCGGCTCAGTCAATCGAGAAAGCGATGCAAAACCTGGTGTCGCAAGTGCAGCAACTGAAAGATCAGGCCAGTATAAGGAGGCTGCGATTGGCAGATGCCGTAGAATCACAAACGGTAAGCATTATTGTCATTGATCTTTTACCAGACAAGGACTTTTAACACCTGTCTAATAAATGTTCCAAATCCAATTCCATTATTCAGTTTTTCTCAGAAGCCAGCGAAGCCCACACCTGGATTGAAGATAAAAGACAAGTCCTTAATTCAAATGATTTTGGGAAAGACCAAGAATCTGCTGAGGTTAGCTAGCACCAAATCATTGGCTACATTCTAAACTTTAGAACGTTGTTTAATGTCTCACATTTCTACGTGATATTTAGTCGCTGCTCAACAAGCACGAAGCCATGCAGCGTGATGTGGAGGCCTTCGGAGCTTACGTTGCCCGCCTTCACCAGATAAGCATGCGGCTAATTGACCGCGGACATTTCGATGCCACGAACATTGAGAAAATGCAGGAAGACCTCGAAGCATTCTATAAGGAATTGCAATCTTTGACAGACGTGAGGAGGAGGCGGTTACACGACAGCAAAAAAATGTACAAGTTCTTGAGCAAGGCATCCGAAGTGGCTGAATGGATACACGAGCAAACTGGAATCGCGGCGTCTGAAGATTACGGCACCGATGTGGAACACGTGGAAATTCTCATGCAAAAGTTTGAAAGCTTCCAGAATAACTTAAACGCCAGCGAAGAACGTGTTTCCAGCATTTACAAGTTAGCTCAGACATTGGTAAACGAGGGACATCCGGAGCCAGACATAATTAAGCACAGGGCCGAGGAAATAATGCAGCTTTGGGAAGATCTGAAGGAAGTTGCTCATCAGCGACAAGAGGTGAAGTTTATTTTTGACTATTTTTTGATTTTTACTAAATTTATTCACTTATTTACCGTATAATGTTTTCTGGGGGAATGTTTTAATTTTTTTACCTTCCCACGTTTTGTATTTTTAGGCTTTAGCTGGTGCCAAACAGGTTCACATATTCGATCAAAAAGCAGACGAAGCGATCAGTTGGATGCAAGAGAAAGACACTACTCTTTTAAGCGATGATTTTGGACCAGATTTAGAGAGCATTCAGATCATGATTCGCAAGCACGAAGGATTTGAGGTAACATGTTGTTCGGATTTGTTACAACTCCTAACATTTTTTTTGTTTTAATTTGTATGATATTATCTCAACCGAGTTCTGTATTCAGCTGAATTTTAACTGAATAATTTCAGAGGGATTTAGCAGCTGTGAAAGAACAGGTTGAACTTGTTATCACGGACGCAAAACGCTTGGTCGCTTTGTACCCCGATGCTCAAGAACACATAAGCGTTAAGAACGACGAAATTGTTGATGTTTGGAATCTTTTGCTCGAAAACTCGGCAATGAGGAAGGAGAAGTTGTACCAGGCCGAACAATTGCAAGCCTATTTCGATGAATACAGAGAGTTGCTGTAAGAGTCCCGTTTTCTCTTCAATTTATTGTTTTCCATTGTCCATAAAAAGATTGTTACTAAATTGTCTTCATCTTTCTTAGAGCATGGCTAAAAGAAATGATGGTGAAGATTACCCCACCTGATTTAGCCCGAGATGTAATGGGGGCAGAAACATTGATTGCCCGACACAAGGAGTACAGTACCGAAATCGACACCCGAAGAGACACTTTTGTGGCTTTTAACACGAACGGACTTCAGTTGATTGATGAAGGGCACTTCATGGCTGGCGACATCCAAGACAAAGTTCAGCGCCTTTCGTCTGGCTTCAAATCACTCATTGACACGTGGGAGAAGAGAAACGACTTGTATAAAATCAATCTGAGCGTTCAAGTATGTTTTTTTTTGTTTTACTTCACGTTTCTAAAAAAACAGTTTTCTGATGTGTGGCTCATTATTTATTAGATCTTCCTTCGTGATGCTGACCAACTTGAATCGTGGCTGCAACAGAGGGAGCCCATCCTACGAGAGAGTCCTTTGGGCACTTCCATTTGGGAAGTGGAAGATCTCATCCGCAAACACGATGACTTCGAAAAGACAATTTTGGCACAGGAAAATAAATTTATGGCACTGGAGAAACTAACTTTGGTAAACTTCTTGTTTAAAACTTGTTTGTTTATTGTTTTGTAATTTTAAAAGTATTTTATAAGAATGGTTATCTTTTTTTCAATTCAGTTGGAAGAAGCATTCCAGAAACAAAAAGTAGTGGAACTAGAACAAAAGAAACACGATAATCAAAGGAAGGAACAAGAACGATTGAATGCCATGAAACAAAAGGAACAGCAGCGTATTTTAGATGTAAGTGTAATTCTTTTTATCTTTGCATTACATAAATGCCAACATTTGGATTTTAATTTTTATAAATCTTAACAAATTTCTGTAAAATGTTATTCATTGGAACCTTCGAAATTTTATCCTACACAATTAATACTTGGAAATTGTTGTTTGATATGAAGGGTATATTGACTACAGTAACATTTGTAGTAAATTTGTACCCAGGACCATATTTCTACACACATTTTTAATTTCAGGAGCGACGAAGGGAAGGCAGTGAAAGACGTCGTACTCAAGAAATCAAATATGGCAAGGATAACGATAGCGTGGTGAACATTCCCATTAATGGCGACGCCACTCCAGCTTCAGCGGGTCAGCATAAATCTGGCACTGCATCACCCATGTAAGCTCTTTACAAATCTTTGAAAATGAAAACTCCGGTTGCACGCTTGCTTATAGGGCCTAAGATGCTGGGTTTGCTTATAGGTTAAGGTTGGAATTTTTTAGATGGGAGATCAATTCCCAAAGTGGTGGATCTTTCTTTGGGGAGTTTAAACCTATGTCCTCTTTAAATCTCCCTCTGCATGCTAGAAACCCATGAAGAGGTGGTAAAGGTGGTTGAATACTGAATACTTTTGGTTTGCTTGTTTAGGTTGCAGAGGTCAAGAAGAGGAAGTTTGGAGATTCCCGAAAATCTGAAGTTGTCAATAGCGAAGGAAGCTTCTGCTGGCATCCCCAACCTTCGGCGCGTGGAGAGCTTGAGAATGGATGCCATGCTGAAGAGATCAGATCCAAATTTGAGCGTGAAAAGGGCCGAGAGCATGAAACTGGATGGCCGAGGTGGAAAAAGAGCGCCCAGTTTTACCACCAGAAAACGCCCGTCGCCCAAGCATAGGCAACACAGGGATGACCAAGATATGTCATTGCCCCCAGTGGAGATGGAAGGTTTACTTGAGCGCAAGCAGCAGCTCCAGAGTGGAGGAAAACGAGCCACCATAAGACCGTGGAAATCCTTTTACACGGTGTTGTGCGGCCAACTAATGTGCTTTTTTAAAGACAAAAACGATTTCTTTTTTGAAAACAAGGCAGCAAGTCCTCCCTTTAACATCCATCTGGCCGTGTGCACTGCTGCAACAGACTACACCAAAAAGAAGCACGTTTTTCGTGTGCAGCTGATGGATGGTGCCGAGTACCTCTTTGCCGCTGATAAGAGCGAACTGTTGGATGAATGGGTCAAGAAATTGGCCTTCCATGCTTCGCTTCCACCCAGTCAGCAACTGCTAAGCTACGATGAGAGACAAGAGGGCAGGCTACCCAGGCACAATTCCACGTCCTCCAGTGACAGCTATGCCTCTGCATCGGAAGACAAAGGAATTTCCAGGAATCCAACCGGTGGTGTACAGCAGCGCAGGAAACACGTGGAGCGAAACAATTCAGATGTACATCTCTATGCTAATGTGGGACAGCAGAATGCACCTGGGGAAAAAATTAAGCCGCCCATTCCACCGAGATCTTCTAGCATCATACCGGCAAGCAGGATTGACGACTACGATGTAGGCTATCAAAATATAGCAAATCGGCATACTGGACAATATTCTGATGGTAAGAAGCTAACAGTCATTTAATTTTTGGATTGTTAATAATGTAAAAAAAAAAAAAAAAAAAAATTTTGAAGACGAATTTGGGTGAAACCTGTTCCTGCATCACTTTAAGAAATGCTTGAAATCCAGATTTTTAATCGTGCTGAGGTTACTTGCCGTATTTCACGGACTACAAGACGCATCTTAATTTGTAAGCAATTTTTTTTAAAAAAAAAACAAGTAGTATAAGACGCACCTGAATTTTGGAGGCAATTTTTTGAAGAAAAAAGTGTCTTATAGTCCGTAAAATACGGTACTTGATTATGTAAGCGAGATCAAGTACTTTCCTTCTTGAAACCATTATTATTAGTTATTTCTATCAATGGATCCATATATGCAGTATTTATTATTTATATTAATCTCAACTTGTTGGCCGCTAAGAAAATCAGGGGAAATTAGAATGCATTGTTGGAACAAAAAAATTGGTTATTGGGGCCCTCTCACATATGTATATAAAATAAGGAGACATTCATTGTGTGCTCACATTTTTATTTGCATGTATTCCAAAGTAGGCGGTGATTATCGGCATTCGACAGTTTCACTACCCGTGGATCCTTCCGAATCACGAATGATCGTTTCTGCGCAAGCTCCGCATCCAGGGGTGCTTCATTCAGATGAAGGTAAAGATCGTATGACATGCATAATCACTCTTTGATAAAAATACTAACTGCACTTAATCGTATTTTATGTTGTTTGCTTTTATGTGCATGCCTGCATTTTTTATTGTTTATCCTGTGTGGTATGTTTTATTTTATTGATTTTTTTCCTCACTCCTATTCCAAAAATCAGTCGACTCCTTGGCTCCCCCGTTACCCTATAGCCAACCTCCCCTGTATGCATATCAACGGCCTCCCTCTAACCTGTCCTCCTATACGAGTGAAGACACTGAAGATGATTGGCAAGGTAATCACTGGCATTGCTCCTCCGCTTTTGCATGTGACTGTTTAGTTTGTTTTGACATGCGGTAAATTTTTGTGTGAATTTTTGCAAATCGTTAGCATGTAAAATGTTATAATTTCAAAACCAAAATGAATTAAAAATTGTTTCAATTTGTTGTGGCCAAAAGCAATTGGTTTCATGATACCTTATATTTCATGTGCCTTATATTTAACGGGCTATATACAATGGCAAATTTGTTTTAATTTGTCCTTTGCTCGGAACGTATTTACGTATTTGTAATTATCATGTGTATTTGTTAAAATCATACGGAATGAAACATATTAAACTGCTTTAACGTCTTTGTATACGCTCAATCAAATAACCAAAGTTCGAGGATTTGTATCCTACGCATATTGACGGATCTGTTTGTTTTTAAAGCACGTCATTAAAAGCAAGCTAAACATTCGTATTTTTTTTATTTGAAAGGAAGCATGTTTTTTATATACTGGGTGGTGTTTATAATGTAAAGTTTATAACGCAAGGGTTATTTATGTTTTGTCTTCATTGCAGGCGAACATGGAGATAATGGGAACAACTATGAACGACAAAGACAGGTACATTTATTTGTTTGGCTACACAATTTTAACCATAATTTAATTCAGGTGCTACTGTGATAAACTATTGCTGTAACAGGGTGTCCAGCAGCCTTGAGAATCAGGAAAGACGAAAAGTGTGCTTGAATTTCTTCTAGACATCCTAAAACTTGAAACCTTATATAAACTTGAACAAAAATATAATACACCCATAACTCGCTACGGCCTGGATACGATCAGGAAAAGTTGGCCGTTTAATCAACCAATTATTTCTCAGCATTAAATGTGTCATTATCAGCATTTGTTTTTTGGCCGTAAATCGAAAAAGTTCCTTAATTAAAAAAGGCTGTATAGCGAGATATAGGTGTACATGGGTTTTTAGAAAAAGTAATGAAAATATTAGGGTTTGTAGTGTTTTGCTACCAAAAGAATTTTTATTCCATTTGTTATTACAAAATACTTTTATTTCATATTTGTTCACAAGCATATTTTAACTAAAATGCTGACTAAATTTGGTAAGATTTTGAACTGCTTTTTAACCATCGGTCCATATGGCCAGATGGACTGAACCCAGTAGTGCCGGAAATCTTATCTTGAACAAGCATGCAATGCAGTACAATATGTACTTCCATTCACTGTTTTCCTCTCTGTATTTTTAAAGCATTCAAGTGAGTATGCCAGCAGTGAATCACGACATCATACGCTACCGCTTACAGCAGCGCCAAGGCCCGTCCCTCAAGTAAGTCATCAGAGGCAATCTTCTAGTGCCTTGGATTCAGGTGTCCACGAAGATGAATCTTCACAAGGTGGTAGCATGAGGAGGAAAAAGAAGTGGTGGCAACGTGGCAAAAAACAACACTGAGTGCATGATATGAAGGCAACATTGCAGCCGACGACTTAAAAATCATAGGTAAATATCAGTTTTGCAAAAACTGTAGCGCCAGTAATTGAGAGGAAAATCATTCAACAAGTTCATTCCAATTGCCTAGCCACTGTTGATCGGTATGGTCGTATCATTGTAATTTGCCTTTATTGGGCGATATAATACAAATTAAGAAACCAATGAAAAGTCCATTTGTAAACATTTCTTTGCCACAATGTAGAATCATTTTGTCAACTTTTATTCTCAGATCAACTTTTATCCATTCTCAGATTTAAATCAATTTTATTTTGTTCCCCATTTTTTTAAAGCATATATATGTGAAATGGAATTTTGCTTTCATTCCGAATTTGTTTTACTTAATTTTTCATTATTTGCATAATTACAAAAAATAAAGGAGTGTGATTGATTTGAATCCACTGAATCCCTGTAGTAACACGAAGGAACATTTTTATGCTCTGGCAAAAAACTGTTTGCAAATGGCGGTTGCTTTCTGAATTATTATCATTGCAGGTATAGAGTTTATCCTCGTATTTTCATACATACCATTAGCATCATTATGATTTAGATATTGCAAGTTTATATTTTTAATTGCGATGCCGTCCAATTCCAGAAGAAAGTTTGCTTAGCAGCTATTTTAGTCTACTTAATTAATCTACTTAGTGTTGTGCCCTTCTGCATTTTACACCCATGGGACCACAAAAGCAGCTGAAGGGATCAATTTATGTTAGGAGTAGCTATGAAACGCATCTGCGAAATTAACTAAAACATTGAACCAAGCTAAGTGGGATATTTTTAGAAAAAAAATGAAATTACCAGTCTGACACCCAAAAGTAATTGTTTGCCCACTTAAAATATTTACAGAAATGTTGTTTTTAAATGAATTTCTATTTTCACAATCAGTTGGGGGTTTGTTGAACAAATTTTGTTTTGTTTTCATTTGCTACTTAAATGATTTTTTTTTCATCAAATTGCAATTCTATAGCTCATAGGCTGTTTGAGATGATGTCGTGTATTGTTGTTATTTTTTCTGTGTATATTGTTGGCTTCTGCGGCAGAAATTATTTGTAATTATTAATTAGTTGTTTTATTTGTAAGAGAATTCACGAAATACTATTTTATCAATGGCAAAAAATTATTGGGACTATTGAAATTGCCATGTAAGCATCTTAAATGAATTTAACAAGGGTATTTGAGCTTAAAGCTAATTTATAATAGCAGCATATGCAATAGCCAAACTTTGAAAAATGATTAATTGAATATTCAAAATCTAGTCTTATAATAAATTGAGAAACACTATGTAAATATGTCTTGTGGTATTTTTTATACATAATCTTGGTTTGTTTATTCTTTGGGCATCAAAGGAGTTAGCTGATGTTATTAGATTCGTTCACTGTTCGGTTATAATGCTAAAACTAGTTTTTTAAAACTAAAACCGCCTTTGATCTCACGTGATCCACAAGTGTATGAGTTTTAAATACTGCAAATCATGTGCCTTTGATCCTCTGCCAGAAAAACACGATTTTATAAGCAATCGAATTTTACAAAAATTAGATCAATTGTTACCTTCTATTAAAATATGCTTCTAGTTTCAGAATCTGTAGAATCTAAAAAAGGTATATGTAGAGAAAAATGTATTTTTAGTTTAAAAAAAAACGTATAAATTATTCGATAAACTATAGGTACTGTAGCTTAATTCTTCCCCGAGCATTCACGCTAAATTTCTGAAAATACCAACTAAATATTTGGAGATTTTTCAAAACAAAAATACCAACATTTCATAAGAAATGCAGGTTGAACCACGTATTTTCCCGCCATGTAAACACATGCTTGTTCCATTCGATCACACAGGGGCGCTCCGCTTATTAAGATTGAATCTATCTGTCCGCTTCATAAATGTTTAATAGGAAAACATAAGTCCATACATGTCCTGTACAGGCAACTGAAAGCGGTGCACCCTGTATACATTCGGGTACGTTTTTCCATTTTGTGGGGTCACATGCAGACTCGAGGTTGGTGCCCAATTCCCACCGGACAGAAAGACGTCGACAAGTAATCCAATCGTTAGTATTTCGAGAATGGAAAGTTTAATTGATTCAAAGTTAATAATATGATTGATATATTCTACGCGTTATGTTGTATCTATAGTTGAATTCCGCGCTGATTTTGTGCTTCGATAATTTGTCTGTTTGTGGTCGGCCATCTTTAATCAGAACACGGCCGCCGTTATTGGGCAAGTAGATTTTTATTCTCTCTTTATTTTGTATGACCAGCGTGTTTGAAATACATTTTGAACATGTATGCTATCGGCTGGACAATAAATTATAGAACTATCGGCAAATACATTTCCCTATTCCTGTATTTTAATTAATTAGGATACGAAAGTTTTTTTACAAATACAGTGGAACCCCGATTCTACGTTTTTCATAGGACCAGGGGTAAAAAACGTACGAAACGGGAAAACGTTAAAT